>SKCR01037401.1:0-250386 GCA_019454045.1 Zanthoxylum bungeanum | reverse complement strand
TCTTCTACATAGAGAACTAATCTCGTAGGCAAAGCTAATGATGAACTCTTGTTTAAGTTCTTATGTTCATGTTTTTGATTCCTAAATACTTTTCAACGTTTAATAAAATTATGATTCATTATTCTTTGTTATTGTAGACACTGCATTTTTGCATAAAGCCCAATGATGAGCCTCGTATGGAGGCACTACCCGATAAGTGCTGGAGAAGTCGCGGGAAACAGACGTCGGAAGGGAAAAATTTGAAAATAAATACATCAACAAATTTAACTCGCTAGTTGGCCTCGGGTTCGCCCGATTAATCTATGTTTTAAAATTAAGCCTCGGCCCAAAACGCCCACATCACACAAGGCCCACACACCCAAGCCCAATCCAAAATATTTAAAACACATGTCACAAATTAAATCAAATCCAAATAAATACCATTCCTAATTAAATCAAATCCCCTTCCTAATTTAAATAAATCACCTACCAAATTAAAGAAATTCCCCCACCAAAAATATAAATATTCTTTCCTTAAATAAATTAATTAAATACACACATAATTACTTGATTTGTTTCCTTTTGAAAACCCATGCATAACCCTAACCCTAATGCACCACTATAAAATATAACTTAATGCAAACCCTAAACCTCCTCCCTTCACATCTCATTCTCCCATTCTCACTCCACACAACTCACGACTCTCTCTCACTATACACCCATCGACTGAACAAAATAACAATTCACTAAAAAACCTTAGAAATACACTTCTCTCAACAGTGACATAATTGTCTCTCTTTGCCACTCTCTCGTCTCTCACTCAATCCACTCACACAGCCTCTCATTCTTCTCAGAAATTATCACAGATTCTCTCCTTTATTGCATCTCTCTCTCGGCCACACGTCTCTCTCTCTCACCCTAAACACAACAAAGCAAATCGAATAGCAAAAAATCAACACACATTCATACAGCCAACGATCACGTAAACCAATTCAACAATCCCCAAGCCGAGAGACAACACAAAAACTAAAACATAAAAAAGCCAAGACGCATAAACCTTAAACGAACAACAAAACAAGAAGCCCTTCCTCACCGACACAAAACATCAACAAACCATCGACCTTCTCTCTCTACAACACAAAATAGCCACACGTTAAAAACCCTCAGCCTTCCCTCTCTATAACACCCCAGCAGCCCTTCACTCTTAAAATAACGACAAATAACAGCCCCCCTAACAGTCCCTCTCCACCGACAAACATAACCCTAAGTCCGTGAAACAACAGCAGCCCTCCACCGATAAAAATAGTGAGCAATACACCCCAAAAACAGTCCCATAATAGTCCAAAAAATAACCCAAACAGTCCCTAAATAACCACCCGATGCAGCAGTAAAAAATCATCCAAAAACAATGAAGAAAACAGAGAAAACGGTAGTGTGAAAACAGCGAAACAGTGAAGGAAAATCTTGAACCAGAAAATCAGAAAAGTTACGGAACATTAACCCTTCCGGCGACGACGTAACGCACTCCCAGGAAGCGATTTAAAAGGTACGACCTGAGGGCACCCCTTGTTATATTTTTATTTTGTCGTCCTGGAAACGACATGCTTGGTTGGACGTGGAATACGTCCAACCGGGCATGCGAAATCCTACATTAAAAATGGCCAAACTATTGGTCACATCTCTCTTTACTATTCCGCATTTATTTTCAGTCATTTATCTTCCTTTAATATTTCGCACTTATCTTATTATTTATCGCTTCCGTTATTTATTGTTATTTCATCACATGCATTATCATATTTCATGCATACATTGGGTTAATGATTGCTTATGTCAAATGGGCGGTGCTATCTCTTGCGGTATATCGGATGGAAACCCAGACGTAAATTTCGTAGCTGAATCCGAATGGACGGTAGTGCGGTCTGTACTTGGGATACAACTCCACGTACCGCTTGAGAAACTTTCAAGCACATGTTATTTTTGGTATTTAATTTTGTGTTTATTGTTCCGCTATTTATTTTATGTGTATTGTTTCTTTGTTTATGTATTGTTAATCTTGATGCACATGGGCTAATCATGTGGGGTAAAGGTCCTCTATTCGAGGGAAAAGCCAAAATGTTACCTTTACCACGATGTTTTGCCACGCCGGACGAAGTATGCTTGATTGAATGTGAAATACGTTCAGTCGGGCATACGAAGTCCCAAATAGATGTCGACCTTGGTCGCATCTCGTTCATTTATTTATGCATTGTTACTTGATGCGCATGGGCTAATTACGTTGGTTTAAAGTCCTCTATTTGAGGGAGAAAAAGCCTAAAGGCTACCTTTACCACAATATTTTGCCGCGCCTTTTTATTATTCCGTTATTTACTTTTCGCACATCATTGCTTTGTTCATTCACGCATTACTATCTCATGCGCATGGGCTAATCATGATGGATTAAAGGGCCTCTATTCGAGGGAAATACCTAAAGGCTACCTTTACCACGACGTTTTGCCGCGCGGACGAAGTATACTCGGTTGAATATGAAATATGTTCAATCGGACATACGAAGTCCCATATAGATGTTGGCCTTGCTCGCATCTCTTTTATTGTCTTGTTATTTACCTTTCCTGGTTGTTATGTTTTCATTCTTCACTTTGCATTCATGTTGCATCAATGCTTGAGTGTTGCCTTTTGTGGTATATCGGATGAAAACCCAGACATAAATTATGTAACCGAATCCGAATGGACGTAGTAGTGCAATCTGTACTTGGGATACAACTCCATGTACCGCTTGAGAAGTACTCACACACACGTTTACGTCATTTTAAATACCATTTTGGTAACCTCGTTCGAACGCGTTATCAAACGCTACACGAAAGCATGCATTCTACCTCAGTCTAATAGAACGCGTTTCCGGATGCTATACGAACGTGCACATTCTGTCTCACTTTTGTTTGAATGCGTTTCAAAACGATCCACGAACACATGCATTCTATTTACCGTTCGAACATGTTTCCGAACGCTGGATGAACACACATGCAGTAAACATATTCTTTTCATCACATTTAATGCATGTTTGCTTCTTTGGCCATTTCTTTTGCATTATGTACCTAATTACACGTTTTTATTATTATTGCTTTTACAGTTATTATTTGTTTACATCTTTCGCACTTCTTAGCTTAATATGTCTATGGGATTATGCATTTGTCTTCTTTTTTATTTATTTACGTTATGGGTGTGCAATCTTATGTGTTGATTAATTATCTTGCATGTGCTGCATAAGACTTGGTTTATACTATCGCATAAATCTTTTCATTACAATTGGCATAAGTAATGGACCATTCTGAACCCAATGGTTTGAGGTCTTCCATTGCGAGGGGTGAGTGCGGCCTTAAATCATTTCCCAATTCACACTGGGTGGCGACTCCAATTTATTTCTCCGATTTAGTCCCCCGTGGGCTACTCCGTACTCCCGACCGGGCCGTGAGCCGGGACAGCATCGCCGATTTCTGTGTTCTACAGTTATCTTTCGATTTGTAATCTAGAGATTGTGTTTTATCAACTTTCATATAGGAATTGTCATGTTTCTTCTATGTGTGATTGGGGAACCCAGTTATGACTGGTAAAGTTGTTTTATGAGTTGATCTTCTATTGCAGTATTCCTGTGGGTATATTATCAACGTTAGATAGGTTATAACGATAACTTGTGTGCTGTTAACATAGAGAAAGTAAATCATCAATTACCTGAGAATTTAATGTGTTTTGAATTGAATATCTTCCGATTGTTGGTTTGGGATGTGAAACCTTCAATTGAGTAATAAAAGAATCAACAACTGAATATAGGAATTGATACAAGAGGTATTCCCGACGTTTTGCTGTTTCCTTCTACTGATATTCTTAAGTATTTTCCATAGTGTTTTATTTTATATTACCAACTCAATCATTATCTTTTCATTAAGTTATTGCTAATATTTTTGTTTAAGTAAATTAGTTCCTTATAACCATCTCTCTGAGGAATCGACACCTCAACTATATTGCGATAGCCGCAAGTACTCTTTGGGCGTAATCGAATGGCGTCGCATCCTGGACCAAATTGGTGTACTCCACACCCAACCCATCCAAGGCTTCCTTAGCAATACTATCAAATACACTCCCAAGATCCACCAATATCCTATCTATTTCGGCCCCACCAATAATCGCCTTGATTATTAGTGCATCATTATGAGGGTAGGTCACATCCCTAACGTCCTCATCGGTGAACATGATGGGAACTGGTCGGACGTTTTGGATCCTCGGTTCCATCGTCAGTACCTATGGACCCCTCGTCCGATAATAGTTCTTCATGGCCCGGTTTGAATCCCCAGCCAATGTCTTTCCCCGAGCTATTGTGAACATTGGCCTCTGCTCATTGTTCCGCTTGGCCATCATGGCTCATTGGTATATGCACTCGTTTAGATACCCGTTCCTTACCAAGTTTTCCACTTGGTCCAGCAGATCTCTACATTATTAAGTGGTGTGTCCCCTTGTATTATGATGCGTACAATATGCCATGTGGCTTCTATTCTCATTTGGGAACTTCCTCAGGTCGGGCTCAGTTAACAGACCTTTATCTTGGATTTCCCAAACTATCTGGGCCAGGGGTCTGTTCAGGGGGGTGTATACTGTCCCCCCGACAATGGGGTTGACCTGGGCAGGTTGTCTCCTCTCTTGTACTTGATTATTCTGAGGTATCGGCCTGAATTCTTTCTATCTCGGGGCTGGTCCCATCTGATCCCTAATCACATCACGCCGGTTTTTTGGCCTGGCCAACCTTGGCTTCTGAATATTCCAACCTTCATTGATCTTCTCCTCTCCCTCCATCAACACAAACTTCCTTGCCTGCTCTAGAATCGTAGCATAGTCTGATATCTTCTGTATTCTCATGTGAGACCATAGGCTCCCAGCCTTGAGGGCTCCTTTGAAACTCTCCAACGCCTCTGGGGACTCATACGCCCCAATCTCCAATACCAAGTTGTGGTACCTATAAAAAAAGTTTTCAAAGACTCGTCGTATCTCTGTTTCATCAACCTCAACGACCCCACCGCCTTTCTTGGCACGTAAGCCCTTTTGAAGTGTCGCACAAAGGATTTCCTCAATTGGGAAAAACTGTCGATGCTCCCAGGCGTCAAGTTCTTGAACCACAAGCTGGCAGAACAGCCCAAGGTCAATGGGAACACCTTACAGATGACCTCTCCTACCATCCCCTGGATCTTCATCAATAAAACAAACTTCTCCGTATGTGATTTGGGGTCAGTGTTACCTTGTAAACATCCAAGGAAGACGTGTTAACCTTCTTGGAAACTCTATCGCCATCACTTCCTTAATGAAATGGGATGTTGTCTTCATGTCTCAGTCTTCTCCCGTCCCCACTTTCATATTTTCTTCCCATTTCCTCATCTCCTTTCGAAACCAACTCTTCATCTGGTTCTCGGAGTTGTCGTGCTCTCGGCCACGGGCTTCCCCGCGTCTTCCACTCTGAGCACGATTCCTCCCATAACTGGGAACTTCCTGTCCTTCCCCTAAATACCGTCCTAGGTCACTCTCCGTGAAGCAGAGACTGTTACTGGAGGACTCCAGAGTTTATCTACCTCTTATTCTTCTTCCCGCAGTTCCCTAACCGATTCAGCTCCGGTGATGACTACAAATCTCATTCTATGAGCACCCCTATTCTCATTTTCACCATCATCACCTGATCTAGCAACCTTCTTTTCTCTTGTCATCTCTTCTCTTCTACGACTGGGGCCTGCCTCAACTATTTTTTCATTTTTCTTTTTTCTAACTCCTCCAATTTCTCTATCATGGCTTTCATGAAGATCTGAGTTGATTCTCTCTCTTTTCGTGTTTCTTCCCTTTCCTTTCGTATGGTTTCTTCCATCTTCTCCATCCATTCCGTCATTGAAGCCTCTGAAGATCTGTTGTTCCCGTCTCCTGCCATCGTCTTAGTGTGTTTGCTGCTTATTGTACTGTGTCCCCACAGACGGCGCCAATTGTTGACGGCTGATTTTCGTTCCATGGGCAAATCGGTAAACTCACTCCTCAAATAATCCCTCTTCAACTGTGAATTTATTTTTTCTGTTGGGAACCAAATGCAAACTTGGAAAAAGATCGAATACACACAGACAAACAAAGGATTTAATGTGGTTCAGCGGAATGGATCCAACCTACGTCCACGGACACAAAGGAAAAGAAAACTTTTATAACGTGGTCGGGTATGACCGACCTGCCTATCACTCGAGTTCGGTCGACTGACCTCTTATAAGCTCACTTGTACACTTAAGCTTTTCTTCTCTCTATTACAAATTATACGTGAAGGAATTTTTCTAACCCCTACAAAAAATTCTCATTCCCTTTATATACTAGATTCAAATGCGTTGTTATGCCAATCTCGTTACATCACCCACGTGAATCTATCAGCATCGAATGGGCTCTTTACCCCAATTACTCTACAAATCATAGCTTTGTCGTCTGACATCTCTACTCTCTGCCATTTGAACATGCCACACGTTACCTCATAATGCCAGCCTGTAAACTGTCTACCCCTACGCGATAGCGTGCGTCAGAAGATAAACCAGTGAACTGATTCTTTCACATCAAACCTTTTAGGAAGCGCGAATCCTTATCTAGGGCTTACGTAATTTGAAACCGATCTTGCCACCAACACCCGACCTGACCAACTGAGTCGAGTAACTAGAACCACTGCCAACCTGCCCCGCTGTGCTATCAGATCGGGTCGGCTCTTAGGCCTTCATTCTACGTCACTTTTCTGAACACATTTCATGTTCGGGTCGTGATCTTTTCTAGGTACCACTTCGGATCGCATATCAGGTGCAATACATCGCTGACTTCCTCGTTGGGTCGGACGTCTTAGCTTCTTGGGCCTCGATCCCCAAAGCATGGAAATGGATATTCCTTCAATACCCTTCAAAACACTTTAGGGATCTTAAGGCCTAAAAATCACCATTAACATATTTCTTGCTTTAATAAAATATGGATCGAATTAAGAGATTATAAGAAAAACACTCACTTCAATACAATATCTTTTGTCTCATAATATTAGGGAATTCGTGTTTTTTTTCCTTTGATCGTCAATGATTGTTTGTTTATCAATTTTGCAAAACATGATTATTATAATCTAGGCAATTGTATTTGTACGATTGGTATTTTAGGGACACGTGGAAGTGGAATTTGGAAATTAATGATTAGTTGAATTGTGTTAATTTTTTCATAATATGATAGACGTCTTTAAATAACAATATACTATGAAGATTAAATTAAATATGAATCATCTAATAATTACCAATCATCATAATGTATAATAAAAATCAATTCAACACCAAATTAAGTTTGTGCAAGGAACCCATTTAACTTAGCATTTGATATTGATATAAAGGAGAGATAGAAGAATAATAAAATTTAATCACAAAATATCGATACTTTATAATTTAAAAATAATTTTAACATAAAATATCGATATTTTATGATTGAATTTTATTACTCTTTTATTTTCTCTTTATACAAATATCATTTTTCTTCACAATGCAATGACACTGCCATGACATGGCATCATGCATCTTCTTCTTCGTTAACTCGAAATATATATATGAAGAAGAAGAAGATAAAATTGATGCAAAAGAAACAGAAACAGTCAAAGCAACCGTTTCAAATTCACAAACAAACGCCATTTGTCTACATTTCCACTTAATATTCTCTTTTATCTCTCTGATAAATAGCTCTACTATAGATCACGTATCTCATAGTCATGCTCGATCACCATCCACAATATACCAATCAAAGATCTTTGACGTGTTTATTTTTTTTTTGAAAATATTGGAAATCTCACCGTCAAATCACTTTATCCGGATTTAAGCGGAATATGTAAAATTTCTGATTGCCTCAAACTTTTACAAGACCTGCACTCCATGTATTCGAACCCATGACATGACAACCAAGATTTAGATCATTTACCATCAAGTCACACCTATTGAATACAAAATCTTTGACATGGTCATTTCTTTACTTGCGAATTTTTACATTATGTGCAACAATATTATTTTTGAAATTTTTGATGTCAATTCCACACTCAAATCTTTTTTTTTTTTTTCTAAAATTGGATGGTGGCATTGATAATTATATAGAGACCCCATGATTTTCCATGACCCTACATCTTAACTTAAACAAGATCATAACTATTAATTAATTAAAACAAATGATTTATATAAAAACAATCATGAAGCATACCATCATCATCATCATCATCATGCATCTTCATAATCAACTTCACTCCCCTTTATATCATCAATACAACCTTTTAGTAACAACACCTACTTCTTTACACAACCCAATTCCTCTCATATTCCTCATTATTCATAATGATGAACAACAACACAACAACAACAACAACAATGAGCCTCACCCAATTGCATGAACAAGAAGACCAAAAGGTCAAGACGACAAGCAACAACAAGAGCTATCTTCTTCTTCTACTCACAAACTACCTTTGTCTCTTCATTGGCTCAGTCTCATCAAGCTTGGTCTCAAAATACTACTTCATCCACAAAGGCTCAAGCCGTTGGGTTTCCACTTTGGTCCAATCCTCCGGCTTCCCCTTACTCCTCCCACCAATCTTCCTCCCTTATCACCTCTTCAAATGCACCCACCGCCGTCCCTTCTCTCACTTCACCACCAAGATCACTACCCTTTCAATCCTCGTAGGCCTCCTCTTAGGCCTCAACAATCTTCTCATCTCTTGGGGCAACTCCTACTTGCCCGTCTCTACTTCAGCCCTCCTCTTATCATCTCAGCTCCTATTCAATCTCATCTTCTCAGTCATCATAGTCAAACAAAAAATCACCTTCTCAAATCTCAACACTGTCATTCTCTTAACCCTAAGCTCAGTTCTCTTAGCCCTGGGTTCGAGCCACGATAGGTCTCATGAGTTACCCAAATCAAAATATTTTATAGGGTTCTTTTGCACTGTGGGTGCTGGCTTGTTATTCGCTCTCTACTTGCCGGTCATGGAGATGATATACAAGAAAGTTTACTGCTACTCAATGGTGATGGAAATGCAGCTGCTGATGGAGATCGCCGCCACGGCGTTGGCCGCCGTAGGAATGGCGTCGGACGGCAGCGGGTTTTCTGACTTGAAGAAGGAGTGTCAGAAGGTTTTTGATAAAGGGCCTGTGGCTTACTGTCTGACAATTACTGGTAATGTGGTGACGTGGCAGCTTTGCTTCATGGGTACTGCAGGGATGGTGTTTTTAACGTCGTCGTTAACGGGAGGGATTTGCATGACGGCGATTTTGGCATTGAACGTTATTGGAGGAGTTGTGGTTTACGGCGACAGGTTTGACGGCGTTAAGGCTGTTTCGACGGTGCTTTGTGCTTGGGGATTTTGCTCTTATGTGTACGGTATGTACGTGAAAATGAAGCAAGAAAAAGAGAAATTGGAGAATGAGAATGACAAAGAGATGGTTCAAATTACAGTTTGATTTTGATTTTAATTTTAATGAATCGTGAATCATGAATATGAAATTGAACGTTAATGTTTTATATATGTTGTTTTTTATTATTATTAATTTGTTAAGTGTAAATTTAAAATCTTATCTGAATTATGTATATATTGTAAAATAATAACTTGAAAAAAATCTATTATATGATGGAGATATCACGTCAATATATAAGAATTTAATAATATTTTATCATATATATTAAAATATTAAAAATCAACTAAAGAAATAAAAATTATATATAATATAACTTCACATGATTAATTAATGATATTACATCACTATAAAAAAATACTCGATAATTGAAAGGAGAGTGAGATAAAAAAGAGTTTGAAACCATTGTAAATTCACTTTATCTATTTAAAGGAGGTAAAGTTATCCATCAGGTGAGATCTTTGCTCGGGTATGTTGATTTGCTTTTTCTGAGAATATGAAAGGAAAAAAGTGGTAACCAGCGTAAAACACACACACATTTTCCAATCTTAATAGCTGAACCATTTAAAGGTATATTACTTAATTATTAGTCACCGCTTTAAATGTTAAGATATCCTATCTCAAAAATATGTTGAAAATGGTGTGATTTTGTCAGATTTTATGAGAATAATACAAATGCCCCTCTAAAGTAATCAACTGACTATTAAAAAAAATTGTGATATATTTAGTAAACTAGTTGATAATCAACGTGATTAAGGGTAGTAAAAAAGCTCGGATCCGGCTCAGTTCAGGGGCCTTTTTTGATAATCAAAGTGATTAATGAGGATGTGAAAAGTTAAACATTAATAACTCATTTACTTAAATGGATAACCTCAAAGTTAAAGACGTCTATGTGGACAATCTCATTATTTCTCAACTTTTATATATTAAATAGAGAGATTTGGAATTTAATAATTCATTTGCTTACATAGATAATTTCAAAGCCAAAAACGCTTACTTTGGACAGCGTTAAAAGAAAACTTTTATAGATTAAATAGATTGGAATAATTGTAGTTTTAATTAAGAATGTATTCATTTCATGATGTATCCCTCTGGCATACTAACTAGAGAATGAAATCAGTTTTACTCTAAATAGAGGAGTACTTTTTCAGGGCAAGGATAATGTCAAATTGTCAATTGAATATAATCATCATATATAGGTTAAGAGAACACACTCGTCCTCCTGTTAGATCTCCTCTTTTGGGTAGAAGTCTTCAAAACAGTGCATCTCACATATAGGAAAAAGCTAGTAAGACCTATTCCGCCCTGAGACGTGCTATCTTTTTTATCATGTCCAGCCACATATAGATGTAAAAGCACTTAAATTTCTCTATTTTTGCACCTCTTTCATAGCAAAAAATACGGTGTTTGGGTTAAGTATGTGTTGATAGTGTTTTCAGGCACTATGATATTTACAGTGAGGATAGAAGGGTAATTCCCTACTTGGGTGAGATCGTTAAAGCCAACCCGACCACTTTGCAATAAAAGTACAAGCGCCTTACGGTTTTAAACCGACCACAACATATATAGACCGAGCACTTTATGACCGGTAACCGAGCACATTTCTGTTCAGATAACCGGGAACTATCAGGTCACAGCAGCATTCTCAGTACAAAGGACTATCATGACCGACCTCATGAAGACCGACCAGATGGCGAGATATGCTCAAGAAAATGACACCCTATTCTTGCGGATAAGATAAACAAGTTATCATACTCTCACAAGGAAAAGTAATGAGTCAGAATCCAAAAAGAAATAAGAAAAGTGAAGGCAATATTAGACTAGGAATCCTTGCAAGAGGATGACACTTATTCGACCAGGAATTCTTATACAAATAGGAGTCTGATTTCTGTACTATTATAAATAGGAGGGCAGAGTATGTGTAATGGGATCAGAATCATCAAGCTCTGACTTGTAAAAAAAAAGAGATCTGAAAAGCGTGTTTGAGTAATAAAAATATATCATCCTGTTTGTGTCCGTGGACGTAGGTCGGATCCAAATCCACCGAACCACGTTAAATCCCCTTGTTGATTGGTGTATTTATCTGTTTTCTGCTAAATTTGCCTTTGGTCCCCCATAACCAAACAAATTCACTATTGAAGGAGGATTTCCTCGGGAGTAATATTCCCATATTGCCCTGAGACCAAAATCCACCGTCAACAGTATGAGATCGCTTCACTATCAAATAGTGGAACACTACTACTTGAACTGTCAGCGGTGAACTTCATGCCCCGGTTTGCTTAGCCTATATCCATCTAGCTTTGCTCGAGAAAAGGATCTATTATTTCCGTTCAATAGGGAAGATGGGCTAGGCGGGAAGCGTACTAAACCAGTCTATTTGTTTAAGCGGATCACTATTTGTTCGCGCAATTTTTATGCGCGAAGAAAGAAGAGCGTGTAAGGTTCAAACCTCCTGAGACAACGTCCCAGCAATGGGCGTTTGATTGAGTGAATAAACCTCCAAGGGACGCAAGCACACAAGTTACAGTCCTAAATTTACAATCTAAGAAATGAAAAATAAAAATATGCTCATTTGAGTCTTCATTTTATCGGGGGTTTTCTCTCTTGGCATAGATAAGCTTTTATAGTGAAGTTTGTCAACCGTTTTAGGCGGTTCCAGTATCTCCCTGCAGTTGCTGGATCGTGCCTGTAACCGCTGAGCTGCGCGTCTCAACTGCTTGGTTATGGAGGAAAACTGTCCAACTGCCATGATCGTGGAAGTAACCGCATTATGGGTTTTCGTCCTAACCGCAACCACATCATGGGTTTTCGTCCTAACCGCTGGTCCGGTCGCCCCAAGCTCTATGTCGCCCTTCGGTCCATCGCCCTTCTTCCCTTCGCTCTTTCTTTAGTCCCAGGGCGATTTCGTTCTCTGGTGGAGATTTTCGTCTGTTAACAATTGTCCCCCAAATTTACCTTGATTGCACTGGAAGTGAAGATCGAGGTGAATTTTTAGTCTTCCATCCCGGTTCGTTCTTTCCTCGTTTCAAGGAAGACCACTATGATTGCCTTGATACTGGAAGTGCACTTTATTGCCTTTTTATTTTCCCCCTTTTATATACTCCCAAGCCATGGTATTGTTGTCATGTGAAGGGTTTTTCCACCTGCTGTCTGATCGATTCGATTTCCCCCTTTTATATACTCCCAAGTCATGGTACTGTTGTCATGTGAAGGGTTTTTCCACGTGCTGTCTGATCGATTGGAGGGGCTCCCTGCCCAAAGTCTGGTCCTCTGCCAGAGTAAACCCGTGGCCTGATGGTCTTGTCATATCAGTCTTCGCTACTTATGTTAATAATGGAGAAAGCGTGGGCGACGTCTTTGGAAAGTGTTGTGTTGACACATGTTCTTGGCCGATTCTGAAGACCGATGCTAAGATTTTGAGGCTCGGCCGATCTGCTGGAGGCCGAAGTAGCGAGGTCGAGTGAAGTAAATTCGGGGTTAGACTATTCGCCCTGTAGTTTGTTGGGCCGTCCTTTAGAATTCTACGCGAACCCATCATATCTGCAATAAATGTGCGGCCTTTTCCTATACGTTTCATCATGAGACCCATTTAAGAGCCGTTTTTTACGTCACTTCTGTGTTTCCTTCCGTCGTACGTCACTTGTGCAACGAGTTGCATTCGAACACCTGTCTAGGGCAACTTTCTATCCTTTTTTTGTTTTCCCACTGCTTTCACTCCTCGACGATTCATGTTGCGACAGCTGTCCCAGGTTAAACCATTCGTCTGTTCATAAGGCTTCATCCCCTTCTGTTTCTCGCTATACCCTCAACTCTTTCTGCAAACTCGCTTTTACTGCTTTCTTGATCTTTTGTCATCAATGGCTTCTTCTTCCCATTTTCCCAAAACTAGCGACTCAACTTTCGCTGATTATAAGTTGGCATTGGAAGATTCTCCTGTGGGCGTGTTTGGCCTTCACACTCTCAATGAGGATTTCGGCCAATGCGCTCTTGGCCCACTCTTCATTGATGATAACGCTATTGCAACGGCCCCGTTGGCTCAGCAATTTCCCTCTTCTTCTAGCCCTCCGTTTTCTGAACCACTCAACATTTCTGTCCTTGCTCAGTCCAGTCCGATTCGCACCTGGCCTAAGCCCGATACAGCTTTCGAAGCCTGGTATCAACGTATGCTGTTACATGCGGATACCCGTGCCTTTTTAGACAAACACCATTTTATTCCTCTCCATGAGCTTTTCTTGTCCCTGCCGGCTTTTGATTGCAACTTGTTTCCCATTTCCTTACTCTTTTGGTCTTCCGAGTACAATGTATTCATTTTTCCGGTCGGGCCCTTTACTATCACCCTTCGTGATGTTGGTGCTCTTACTGGTCTGACCCCTCTCGGAGCGACCATTTCGGCCTCCACAAACTTTCGTTTTGCCCTTCATTCAATGGGTCATTCCTCTTTTTCATCCTGTTCTTCTCTTCTTCGCACATATTCGAAAACGGCTGGTACAGTTTCAATGCTAGAGCGTACAGCCTTCCTTCATTATTGGCTGTGCAAAAATATCATTTGTGCACCCAGCCAAAAACCTGTGGCGGGCTACCTCCCCATTTCTTCTGATCTCGCCCATGGCCGTCATTTAGACTTGGCCTCTTTTCTTCTTGCTGCCATGTATCGGGGGCTGGCCGTCCTCCAAAAGCAACTTCGGTCGGGGTCATCACCCATTGCTTCTGGTCCCTTGTGGATCGTCCAACTTTGGTTGAGAGCTTACTTTCCTATTTTTGGTACAATTGATTCGACTCACCCTTACTCTTGTGCCGGCCTTCTCTTTGCTCAGCTTAGGCCGTCTACTTTCCTTCCTCGTGCCACCTTTGATTATTTTTATACTGTTCCTCGGGTTCCCTCTTTTTTCCCTTTTACTGTGTCGAACAGTCCGTCTTTCGTCCATGACCTTCCTCTTTCGGAAGAGGATGAATCAGGTCTTCGCATATGGCGCAAGTTTTTATGCAGCCGCGAACTGGTTCATGACATCTTGACTGGGGCCAATGGAAAGGCAGGAGTGGAGGCGTATTCACCCAACTTCGTCGCCCGTCAATTTGGCCTCGTACAAGGGTGGCCTCTTGCTTTCTTTCATTCATATTCTACGTCGTCAGACCGTTTTAAGGTTTTTTCTATTTCTGAAGTTGAGGACTCCTTGGTGGAGACTCGCTTTTTGTTGTCTTCTTTTGTCATAGCTCCTTTCGCTCCTTGTACATCTGTTCATCCTTATTTTGACCGTTTCTGGCCATCGACCCATGAACGATATTTTTCTTTGCCTCCCGCGAGGGTGTTTTCTTTTATCCATTTGTCCCCCAAATCTCCTGAGCCATCGGGGTCGAAGAAGGCAGCTGAGGCGTCTAAGCCCAAGAGCATAAAGCTTGCTAAAAGGAAGCAACCTTCTCCCAGCCGAAGTTCTGATTCAGACGTTCCGCTCGTCCGTCGCTCTAAGGTATGAGCTTGAGACCTGCTTTCTTTTGCATTCATATAGGTTTGAGGTATACTGATATCATAATTGTGCATTTTCGGTGCAGGCTCTCAAGATAGATCCGCCTTCCGCAGTTCCTGAAATGGCCCGAATTCCAGAGGCCGAAGCTCCTGTGGGCGGAGGCGAGGGAGCGGGACCTGCAGGGATGCCGGTTGTTCAATTTCCCTCTGACGAGGATGACACTGCCGAAGGTCCCGTCATGGAGCAATTTCCAAGAGAGGGAGGTACAATTGGAGCCGACCTCCAAGGTACGGAGCCATCTGTTGAGTCTGGCCGTTCGCGTCTAAGAGTTGAGAAAATTCCTGGTGGTCATTTCCTATTTGAGCGCTTCTCTTCGGACGGTTCTATACCAACCGTGCAGGATCCGAATGATGAGGCTGAAGTGCCAGAGCCTATTTGGCCGACTGGGTCTCTTTGGTGTCACCTTAAGCAGCTTTACCCCTTAGTACGCAAGATGTCTGCCTCGGGACTTAGAGGGAGTTATAGGGACGTGGACGGCCTTTATAGTTTGGCCGAATTGGAGTCATTAGAGTAGGCTCGGTCTATGTATAAAGACGACGTACTTCGTAGTATTTACGAAGAAGATGATATCATTTATATTTCTGATTCATCCGACTCCGATTCTCTTGCAGATGTTCGGCCGACTACAGCGCCACAACATTCAACGCTAGAGGCAACATCCCTAAACACTTACGCGCGTCAGGCTTTGGCCTTAACACAGCCGTCGTCTTCGGCTTCTCTGCTTTCTTCTTCTCAAGTGGAGTCCTTCGAGCCTGAGCAGCCGTCATCTTTGGCTCTCATGATTGCTTATTCCGCCGCTCATGCTCAAAGAGTCCAAGTGTCGGCCGCTGCTGAGCAACCGTTGTCCCTTCGGGCTGAGTCTCTTATTTTGCCAATGAATTCTCCTGCTCGGCCTTCTCTCCTCAGGCCGCATCACCGTCGACTCTTGTCCCCCAGCATTCATCACCCCCAGGGCCTTCATCTCAACAAGAGCCAGCACAGCCCGCAGCTGAAGCATTCGAGGCGCTGATGGATCAGCCTTCTGATTCTAGTTCTGGGATGGTAAGCCATTCTCCCATTTCTTTTGACTCGTGGTTTTGGTTCATTTTGCTAACTCCTTCTTTGTATGCAGGCATCCGACCTATTGCTGCAATCGGTCCAGAGCACTTTGGACCGTTTTGGTCGATTGTCCGCTGCTTCTTTTCGGCCTTCCTCGCCTTCAGTCAGCGCCAGCACGGATTTGGAGGGTCTTCGGAAGATCCTCGGTCAATACGCTTCATTTGCTGCACTGGAGGTTAACCAGGCCGCTCTGCCTGAGAACGTCCTCCAATTGGACAAATGTTCCTCTGAACTAAACCGACTATTGGCCTTCCCTACCTTGCTAATATCTGTTGATGATCGACTCTTCCTCCAAGAGATGCAAGATGGTATATGAAACCTTCTCTCTCGGTATCGCAATGTGCTTAGCCAGAGGGTCGGGCTTCGCTCTTCTGTGATGAGGAAGGAAACGCTCCGTGGTTCTCTCGAGGCGCTACATCAGACCCTGATGGAGACTACAGAAGAAATGGTGACCGAGGAATCGGTCTTCCTGGACCTGGAGCGACAGCTGAAAGAGATGCAGCGTCTTTTTGAGGAAAGTCGAATGAGGAAAGAGGCTAAGAAGAGGACCCTCGTTACTTAAGTGGAGGAAATTGACAAATCCATGGCAGAGTATGAAGGGTTGGCCCGTATCAATTTTGAGAAAAGCCTGGCCGACTTGGATGCAGTGGGTATGGAAATACAGGACGAATGGCGCCTGAGGAGGGAGACGCTATCGGCCATTAAGGAGCTGCCTGGGGATTTTCGGCGGTCTTTAGGCCCAAAGTGATACTTTTGGAAGATGTTGTATCGTCTATCCTTTGTATTTGTAGGACGTTTTCGTCCATGTTTAATGAGAACTCATTATTGTTTCAGTGTTTTTTGTACATTTTCGTGCTCTCATAACGAGGGCACATATTTCTTTAAGTATTTGTCGTTTATCACTCTTGCATGCACCCTTCCGTTTAAGTCTTGTAGATGATAAGCTCTGTTTGGCAATACATTTTTTACTATGAATGGGCCTTCCCAATTGGGCGACCATTTTCCATACGCTGGGTCCTTAGAACCAAGTGGCAACACAGTCTTCCACACTAATTCGCCCTCCCTGAACGATTTAGCCATTACTCTGAGGTTGTATTCATTGGCTATCCTTCTCTTTTGTGCTTCTAGACGATTTAGCGCATCGCATCTGATGGCGTCCAATTCCAACAAGTTCTGGATCATTGCCTCGTCGTAGTCTTCCCGTGTCAGTTTTTCTTGCAGCATCACCCTGGTAGACTTAATATTCATTTCCACTGGAAGCACAACCTCTTGACCATACACTAATTGGAACGGCGTCACCGAAGTACTTGTTCGCGGCGACGTCCTATAGGCCCATAAAGCTTGACTTAAATATTCATCCCATCGTCTGGCGTTGTCTGTCACCATCTTCCGAATCAATCCTTTAAGGGTCTTGTTGGTCGATTCTGCTTGACCATTTGACTGAGGGTAGTAGGGGGTAGTGTTCACTAATCGAACTCTGTATTCGCCCAGGAAGTCTTTTACCTTTTCACCGTTTAATGAAGTACCATGATCTACCATTATTGTCTGTGGTATACCAAATCGGCGAATTATATGTTCCTTTATGAACTTGATGATCTGCTCTTGGGAGATTTCCACAACTGGGATGGTTTCCACCCATTTAGTGAAGAAGTCGGTGGCAACGACGATGAAAGTAAGCCTCTTACTCGATGCAGGGTAAATCTTCCATATCAAGTCTATCGCCCATCCTATAAACGGCCACGGTTTAATGATTGGGATCATCTCAGTTGCTGGAGCCCTCTGAATAGGTCCGTGCTTCTGACAAGCAATGAATCCTTTGGCATACGAGGTGCACGATTCTCCCATCTTTGGCCAATAATAGCCGCTTCGTATAATCAACCATCTCATCTTTACCCCGGCTTGGTGAGCCCCACAAATGCCTTCATGCACTTCGGCCATGATAGTTTTGGATTCGGATGGCCCTACACATTTCAACAACAACCCATCTTGTCGTTTCTTATATAGCACATCTCCTGATACTATATAGTTCAAAGCTTTAAGTTTTAGCCTTTGATCATTCCCTGCTTCGGGATGCTTTAGGAATGTCTTGATTTCATTTCTTCAATCGTCCTTTATTTCGGCTTCGATAACCATGGCTTCCGTATCTTTAGCTCGCCTCATGAGGGCTGGCTCAACCTCTTCGCTCCTGTATACCCTACCTATGTTTGTCTGTTTATATCCGGAGGCTGCTTGGGCTAAGCTATTGACCAATTCGTTCTTCGCCCTCGGAATGTATTCCAATTCAGCGTGATCAAATCGTTCTACCAATTCTTTGGCCACGTCTAATAATGCCACGTCTAGGAAATTTCCTGCGCACACCCCGAAAGCACAGTTGGTAGGGTTCATTCTTAGTTTGAACTTTCTCATTCGTTCGAAGGCTGTTGCTAAATGGCCAAAATGTTCGTCCACAGTCACGGATTTAGCCACTATATCGTCCATATAAACTTCTACGAATTCGCCAATCATGTCATGAAAGATCAAGTTCATGGCCCGCTGATAAGTGGCACCAGTATTTTTCAGGCCGAATGGCATGACTGCCCACTCATAACACCCTAGAGAGCCTGGGCATCTAAAGGCCGTCTTGTGTACATCATCTTCAGCGATGTAAATTTGATTATAGCCCGCATACCCATCCATAAACGAGTATACTTGATACCCCGCCGTGGAATCCACTAGGGAATCTACTTTCGGCATTGGGTATTGATCATTTGGTGTTGCTAGGTTTAAATTTCTGAAATCTATACAGATCCTTATCTTTCCATTCTTTTTCCTAACTGGGACAATATTTGACAACAATTCCACATATCTGGTTGTCCTAATGAATTTTGCCTCTAACAGTCGTTCAACTTCTTACTTAATATCAGACATGACATTAGGCGCAAACCTCCGGGGAGGTTGCCTGTGAGGCCTATGGCTTGGCATGATTGGCAGTCTATGCTCCACCAACGTCCTATCTAAGCCAGACATCTCATTGTAGTCCCATGCAAAACAATCTTTGTATTCTTGCAACAAACAAACTAACTTTTCACGTAACTGGGGCTCCAATTCCTTACTGACGTAAGTTATGCGCCTATCATGCTCATTCCCTAGATTTATCTCGTCCAAAGCATCTTGTCCTCTTGAGATGTTTGTCTTGCGTCGTCCATTCAGGGCGAACTCGTCTTCCTTTGATTCTCCTCCTTCCATCAAGTAGTCCACTCTACATAGTTCTTTTATTTTTTCCTCCGTCTAGTGTGCCAGCAATTTGCCTCTTAAGGCCGAAATAGCGGCATGTGCTCCGTCCTCACATCTTGCTCCATCACATAGGCCAATAAATTGGCCTTGGAGGCCGCAAGAGCGGCTTGCTCCTTATTCTGGCCGTACTTCATTTGAACTGTTGTGTGTTGGTTCTCCAAAGACCACTGTGGTTGGTCTCGTCTGTGTGAACAAATCGTCCAGCAACCCAGCAGGGTAAGGCTCGTCATTCTAAGCCACAATGGTCGGGATTTCCCCTTTATTCAAAACTCTGGTCGGCCCATAGTTCCCTTCGTACATGAAGTACTCGGCCGAGTTTGTCTCCACAGCGAAAGGCTTATTATCGGCATGCACTATCTCCACTTCGTCCCTTTGGTTCCAGAAAACCAGGCATTGATGAAGGGATGAAGGGATGCATCGGCTGCCGTGAATCCAGTCTCGTCCCATGAGCATATTGTTGGACAATTATGACCCATAGCGTCACTATTTGTACAGATCATGGTGTTGTTGTACAAATTAACTATGTGACAAAGGAGATTGCACTCTTATCATTTGTGATTAGATCACCTAGATGTATAAATGATGAGAGGTCCCTATGATTTGTTCCTGGTCAGAGAATGATATGAGACAGTATCAGTCCACGAAGGATAAATCATTAAATATCCCTAGTCAGAGTATTATCGAGATTGGACATCGATAAATACGTAAAAGACTAGTATTACACTTGTGCGCGTTGTGAGGGCACAACGACATAGTTCTAATATATTGGGTATAGGATACTCATGCAAGTGTAATAGGAGGTTGTGTTTTACCGATGGTACGGGAAACAGCTTCGCTCTAGATAGACCCCCCAGAATTCCATTGGCAGTATGACTATATGTTTGTGGAAGTCCGAAATCAGGGTAGGTGTATTTGGTCTTAACCTGAGACTTGCATCGCAAATACATACGACAATCGATATACTTTGGTTGAGGTCGTCCAGGGCTTTAACCGGTTTCTTTGTAGGCCGATTATAGGTATATCGAGAATCGTAGTGTGTTAGATGTGATGTCAAGACGGAAGTGTCACTCCAGTCATATGGAGATGATGATCACGTAGGATACGGGACTAGTTCTCTTAAATACTGCGCAGCTATCGAGATATTATGACTAGGTCATGTATATCCGATTATAAAGACTAGTCGCCATACATCCGATATGTGCTTCGTACGGGGCAGACACAATTCCAGCCTCAGGCCTAGCACGCGATCAACCGATACTGTACAGAAATATGCAATACTACGGTATACTACGCTTGATATAGATCCTTATTCCTGTAATGATGTTTCCGGAGAATTGGGGAGGCATGGCGCTTTGCTAGAGGCCAACTTGTCTTGTAATTCGGTATAAACGTAGTACGAGGTACTTACATGTTCGGATAGTCCGATGACCGAATTTACTGCCAACATATCCGGGGATTTCATGGGTCGATTCCCAAAGATTCATCGATGACGTATAACTCGCACTCTATATTAATCTGGGATTAAATAGAAGAGAGAGAAAATTAATCTGGGATTAATAACGGAGATATTTTATCTGGGATAAAATATCATTAAAGAGAGATAACGATTAATTTGGAATTAATCGATTAATTAATATATTTGATATATTAAACGAAATTAGATTTCGATGCGGAATTAAAATTAGATTTTAATTCGGGCAAACAAATTAATTTAGAATTAATTCGTTAGTGACGTGAATAGTGACTTCGCTAGGCGTAATCATTTAATTACGACGCGACGGAAAATTCGTTAATTTGGAATTAGCGAACCTGAGCCCGAGATTATTTGCGAGCGCATTCGCATTTCGAATTCGAGTGCGGCACGTCAAATCAAGCGTCAAATCGCTAGTCGTATCTAGCGTCACATCATTCGTCAATCAAGTGATGGATGTCTTTCACTTTGAGTGATTGACGCAAGTCACTATTCATGATTGATGGAAGTGATGTGTGTGGTTGGTGCCATTTATGGCTTTAATGGTTTGCTTTTTGAAAGGCAAATTCAAGTGAAATGCATGTGAAATTCACATGTGTGTATAAGATACACAAATTTCTCAAACAAAAACAAACACAACTTTTCTCCCATTTCTTCTTCTTGTTCACGCCCAAGGGGCACAAAATAGCTTACTGGTTTCTTCCAAAACCCTGAGCAGTGGGAAGCTTGGAGTGTGTGGTTCTGTGGCAAAATCACAAGTGCTAGCACACTTACGAGACATGCGCAGGTGATAGGGAAGTCCACCCATGAGCCGGGAATCGTTTGACGAAGCTTGGAGCTCAACAAATTGGAGGCAAAAACCGAAACCAGTGAGCTCAAATCTGCACTGCAGTTCATGCCTAAACCAGTGAGCATTTTGGAGTTCCGTTGCTTGCCGCGTCGCTCAACCGATCAATGTAAGTATTCCGCAACTTCTTCGATGTGTATTCGCAATGTTTTCATGCTTATAATGATCTTGGGACCTTAATAGAAACCAACAATGGCATCTAGAGTAAGGTTTGAGCATGAAAAAGTTTAGGGCTTAAAATTTGGGCAAATTGATTTTGAGAATGATTTTGTGAAATTGGATTGATGAATATGCTTAAATGTGTTTGAATTGAATATTGATTGGATCAATTTCATGAAAATTGATTTCGAATAATTTTCCCCAAATTTGGTGAGCATGGCCGAATAGAGTAGCCCTAAAATGTCTTGGTGATTTTGACTTTTTAATTCATTTGATGAGTTAGAATCAATTAGGATGATGATTTAATGTCGATTGTGAGTTTAATGGATTGAAACCGAATCGGACAAAATTATCCCTCATTGGCCGAGACATGTTGAGCATGAATTGGGTTTGATTTTAATCAAAATGTGTTTGACATGTGATGATGAAAATGAGCATGATTAATTGTGTATATTGATGTTTTAGAAATGTTAATTTGGGTAATTAATCATGTGATACACTTTGGTAATTAAATTGGGAAAATTGGATTTTTGGAATTTAATTATTTGTGCCTTAAAATTGGATTTGGGCTTGTTATGTTGTAATTGAGCTTGTTGGGCTTGTTGTACAAAGTTGGATTTAGGTAAATTGGATTGGATCCAATTGGGCCCAAAACCGCCACCATAAAGCCCAAATGCGACTTAATGGACTTTAAAGTTTAATTGGGCCTAATAGGCCAAAATTAATTTATAGGCTTATGGGGGTAACTCCCGGATTGGACTTTGGTTTTCGGTTTGATCCGAGTTGACCAAAGTCAACGCCTTAAGAAATTAATTAAAAGCCCATTGGACTTCAATTAAATTGACGTTGGATGTTAATCGGGCTTTGAGACCCGTTGCGATTAAATTTGGAATTTAAGTCGTAAAAGTTCATTATCAAAGTGTGTTATTTAATTTGGAATTAAATATGCGAATTAGAATTGAATGCATATAAATTGGATTTAATGATGTAGTTTAATTTAATTCGAGAATTCGTACTTTAAGTACTTATTCGCAAAAAGAGTTTGACTCGAACAAAATCAAATCGTTGTTTGAACATTGGATGATCACTAATTATCAGATTAATTAATTGATTAGATTGATTAATAACATGCTTGTGTGAATACATGGTTGCGATGCATGAATAATGTATATCGGATGGATATTAGAGAGGGTGGGACAATTTTAGAAATTGTTGTAATAAATTCGATTTATTAATTGGACCTGCGTGTCCAGCCTTATTACCTCATTTCTTTGTATTCTCTTCTCACATATTCCCCTCAATGTAAATGAGGTTTCTTTAGAAGTGTAGTGTAACGGGGTAGAAGTGATACTTGTGCTAGCGGGAGAGAGAAAGTGAGAGATTTGATCTAGGATCAATTGTGTAAAGTATCCATTCGCATATCATTATTATTTTACATACGCGCTTTATATGTGTATAGAATGCATGTTTAAGGGTGTATGATGATGAGACCTTAACAAAGATAATAAATTGGTTGCCAATTTGCACTCGAAAAACCATCGCAAAAAATATTAAGCGTTTTTCCTTCCATTGAGTGATTCTCACTCAAGATCCGAGACTGGCATTGGCTTGTTGGCCAAAGTCAAGGCCTTTGTCCGTCGAGGATGTGATTGAATCACGAAGGCTTTGTTCCATATTGGTGTCTTGTCCAAGTTGTGGTTTGTTGGCCAAAGTCAAGACCACTTCTTGTCCATCGACATTGATTACGAAGCTTTCCATGGTCAATGGGTCGCGCTTGACTGTGATCACTAAGTTTGTTGTGCCAAAGCCAAGGCTTAGTTGATTCAGAGGAAAAAGGTTAGGTAATACATTGGATGTATTGACATATATAGATATATGTTTCGGACTTGGATGTCCCCCTACGGATCTAGGAATTGGATTGGATCCAATCGATCTTAGAGATCTACCTAGTTAATTATCATACAATTTGTTGCCCAAAGTAAGATTGTGTGATATTTAACGGGATCCTAGCCCACTAGGAAACGCGGTTCCCGAGTACTCGACAGGGGTTAGAGGCTCGCCGAAAAAATAGTGGGAGGCAAGAATTGAATTTGCAATACTCGTTCAATTACTCGCCATACACGCTCAAACAAATATCAGTTCGTCAAATAAATTAAATGTTAGTTGGACTAATATTTAAATTGTTTTAATAAATAGTTGGACTATGTTCAAACAATTCATTTATAGTTGATTTTATAATTGGATTATAGTAATCAATATAATTGATTTTAATCTATTAAATTATAGTTGATTAAATAGTTGGACTATTGTAATCATTATAATAAATAGTACCTAAATCATTGATTAAATAGTTGGACTATTAAAATCAAGATTAAATTGAAAGATTGACGTTTAATACATAATCCTAAGGAAAATGTATTTAAATGGTTTAATTTTCATATTGGGAAAATTTTAGGATGGTCCTGAGAAAATAATAAGTTACTTTATTTGATAAAATAACATATTATGTCTAAGCCCGGAGTTAAGCAAATAGTGGAGCATAATCTTTGGAAGATTATGTGATGATAACTTTAGTGCTTAATCCATTATACTTACTGCAATAGACTCCTTAATTTCTGAATCAGAATTAAGGATTAGATCCTTAAAGTATGATGAAGAAATTGAAGGATCTTCATAAATCTATGTTTAGATTTTAGAAGTACTAAATTGCGAAAGTTAACTCTTGGAGGGTCAATGACTATTCTCAAGGAGATAAAGTCAAACTTTGCAATTAGGCAAGTAGCGCAAGGCGCACCTTACTTTGATATTCTAGAAACCCGAGGCTTGGCCAAAGGCTTCTGGAATGTTGAAAAGGGCAAAGGTTAATCATTATAGTCTTCTGGGAAGATAAAGGACATATCCCAAAATGTCTGCCTAAATGTGGCAAACGGGATCACCGGAAGCGTGACTACGTTTGGACAAAGCAGACATGAAGGAATTGAAGAACGAGCAAGACACTGACTTCAAATATGTTTGTCAACATTATGTTCACTACTAGTATTAAAATTAGATTTTAAATACTTAGTGTGGTACATAAGTATATATTGATGTTCAGAATCTGTTTTGAACAGGATAATGACATCAATTGAGATTTATCTGCGAATTGTAAACGGGACGAAAGTCACTGTTTTAACCGTAGATAGCTAAGTTTAGGAACTACCTTCGGGTGTGTACTTAAATTGGAAACTGTTATAATGTAACTAGTTTGACTAGATACATTATCTCTATATCAGTGTTTAACCCGCTGCGGGTAAACCTTTATATTCTAGAACACTAAAATGTTTCATTATATAAAGATGATATTGAGATAAACACATTAGGTTTGAATAACAGAATTTATATTTTGAATATAAATTGAATCTCAAATATATAACATGACAAATAAATAGCTCAACTGATTTGATCAGAAGAAACTAATTGTGGCATTTTTGTCGGGGTCACAATTAAACAAGACTCGTATATCCACACTTTTGAAGAGTGTGTACTAGGACTGTTTTGATCCCAATCAAATAAAGTCTATGAATCTAGTTTATTGGGCAAAGTGCCTAAAACACATTTACTTGATAAAAGTGTAAATGCCACCGGCCTGTTAGCCCTAGTTCATAGTGAAGCATGTGGGCCCATGTCTAGCTAGGCTAGAGGTGGATATGAATATTTCGTGACCTTACGGATGTTGCATCACGTTATGGTTATGTGTTTCTTTTGAAGAAACGCAAATCAGAAACTTTTAAGTTTCGACACGAAATAGACAAACAGATCGGCTGAAGTATTAAACCGTCACGGTAAGACCGTAATGGAAAATACTTAAGCAATAAGTTTCTAATATACTTGAAAGAGTAAAGTATTCTTTCAAATGAAGACTCCTCCCGAAACACGTCAAAGTGACGGTGTGTCCGAACTGAGTAACCGAATTTTGTTGGACATAATTACGTTAATCATGAGTCGCTCTGAGCTACCATTTCCTTCAACGGGTAAGCATAAACAGTGCAAGAACTTATTTAGAATAAGGTTCCATAATAATATGTTTGACAGACATCATATTAGATATGAACAGGAAGGAAACCGCGTTTCACATTCCTGAGTATTTGGGAATGCTGGGCATACGTTTGGGTGATACCAAACTAAAACCCAAATTGGATAAGTGCTAATTGTAGGTTATCCTAGGGATACCATAAGTATTGTACTTATACAACTCACTTGAGAACAATTAGATTGTTGCTCACCATGCGGTTTTCCTGAGAGAATACCGATATGCAGTGGTAAGTGGGAGTGATAGGATAAAAACTCGATGAAAATCGGAGTAATACTATTCCAGACATCGAATCCTAATGGAACACAAAATAGTTCATCAAGGATGAAACTATACCATTAATCTTCGTATACATAAGAACCGCGTATGTCAGAGAGAGTCAGAAACAACCTGGCGTATGGGTTTCTGATCTCACCTCGTGAAGATGTTATATTTGAGGTATACCAACTGACTACGTATGAGGAAGTGATACAAGGTATCGACTCCCTATTATGATAAAGTGTCATGAGTTTGAATTGGATTCCATGTATATCAACCAAGTTTGGATACTAGTTGATGTACCGCAAGGCATTATGCCTATTGGTACTATAAGTCTTCAAGGAAGACATACATGGATAATGCTTGCTAAAGCTGCGTATTTCATTTATGAAATATGTCAGCTTAACAGAAAAATCGCTTTCCTTAAAAGGAAACCTTTAGGAGGATGTTTACAACATTCTGACGGTTTTGTCGTACCAAAACTAGCAAACAAGGTTTGCAGGTTATTCGATCCATGTTTGGATTGAAGCAATCATAGGTTTTAAGGAATTATCGTTTTAATGTAATCATAATGGTGTATGATTTAATTCAAAACGAAAGGATTCTTGTGTATATAAGAGGGTTAGTGGGAGCGCACTGACAGTGGCTGTCCAATAAAATAATGATAATATGTCATTTCTTGGAAATGATATTCCCATAAACAATCGGTGAAAAGCTCGGCTTTCGAAAACTCTCCGTGGAATCGTACATTGAAAAATGTACGCTACCTGGTGTCTCATACGCTTTGAGCATATGAAGTCACAAACAGGTCAATCCAAGTGATAGTCACTAGATTGATGTTAAGAACATCCGTTAGTATCTTAGAGAACTATGGATGCTGTCTTAATCTATGGAGAATGAAAATTGAAGTGACTGGGATCACTGTAGCAAGTTTCCTAAACCGATAAAGACGACTGAAAGTCACAAACGGTACTATACAGTTTGAATAACGGTACAGTGAGCTGGAAATCTTCCAAGCAAGAACTGTTATCGAATAAACAACAATATGCGGGTTATTGCTGCAGCTGAGGCGGCAATAGAAGCCTTCTGGGTCGATAATAAATCTAATTAGATTAGATATAATTCGGTTAGCAGCTAAGCTAGGCTTGAGCACAGGCTAAATAATTAATGGTCTCATCAACGATCCAGATACATACTTCGATATTCATCTGATTCGTTCGGATCATACATCATGGCGATGTAATGATCGAATAAATCGCATCAGACGATAATCATGTAAATCCGCTGACGAAAATATTTTCTCAGCAATTTGAGCCAACCGTACATAGTTCGGGTGTCAAGCACTCGAGTGACTGGCTATAGGCCAAGTGGGAGATTGTTGGACAATTATGACCCATAGCGTCACTATTTGTACAGATCATGGTGTTGTTGTACAAATTAACTATGTGACAAAGGAGATTGCACTCTTATCATTTGTGATTAGATCACCTAGATGTATAAATGATGAGAGAGGTCCCTATGATTTGTTCCTGGACGGAGATGATATGAGACAGTATCAGTCCACGAAGGATAAATCATTAAATATCCCTAGTCAGAGTATTATCGAGATTGGACATCGATAAATACGTAAAAGACTAGTATTACACTTGTGCGCGTTGTGAGGGCACAACGACATAGTTCTCATATATTTGGGTATAGGATACTCATGCAAGTGTAATAGGAGGTTGTGTTTTACCGATGGTACGGGAAACAGCTTCGCTTGGGATTCCATTGGTAGTATGACTATGTGTCTATGGAAGTCCGAAATCAGGGTAGGTGTATTTGGTCTTAACCTGAGACTTGCACCACTAATACATACGACAATAAATATAATTTGGTTGAGGTCGTCCAGGGCTTTAACCGTTTCTGTGTACGCCGATTCTGGGTATATCGAGAATCGTAGTGTGTTGGGTGTGATGTCAAGACGGAAGTGTCACTCCAGTCATATGGAGATGATGATCACATAGGATACGAGACTGGTTCTCTTAAATACTGTGCAGCTATCGGGATATTATGACTAGGTCATGTATATCCGATTATAGAGACTAGTCGGCAGACATCCGATATGTGCTTCGTACGGGGCAGACACAATTCCAGCCCCAGGCCTAGCATGTGATCATCCGATACTGGACAGAAATACGCAATACTATGGTATACTACGCTTGATATAGATCCTTATTCCTATAAGGATGTTTCCGGAGAATTGGGGAGGCATGGCGCTTTGCTAGAGGCCAACCTTGTCTTGTAATTCGGTATAAACGTAGCACGAGGTACTTACGTCTTCGGATAGTCCGACGACCGAATTCTGCCAACATATCCAGGGATCTCATGGGTCGCTTCCCAAGAATTCACCGATGACGTATACTCGCACTCTATATTAATCTGGGATTAAATAGAAGAGAGAGAAAATTAATCTGGGATTAATAACGGAGATATTTTATCTGGGATAAAATATCATTAAAGAGAGATAACGATTAATTTGGAATTAATCGATTAATTAATATATTTGATATATTAACGAAATTAGATTTCGACGCGGAATTAAATTAGATTTTAATTCGGGCGAACGAATTAATTTTGAATTAATTCATTAGCGACGTGAATAATGACTTCGCTAGGCGTAATCATTTAATTACGACGTGACGGAAAATTCGTTAATTTGGAATTAGCGAACCCGAGCCCGAGATTATTTGCGAGCGCATTCGCATTTCGAATTCGAGTGCGGCACGCAAGTCACTATTCATGATTGATGGAAGTGATGTGTGTGGTTGGTGCCATTTATGGCTTTAATGGTTTGCTTTTTGAAAGGCAAATTCAAGTGAAATGCATGTGAAATTCACATGTGTGTATAAGATACACATATTTCTCAAACCAAACACAACTCTTTCTCACCCATTTCTTTCTTCTTGTTCACGCCCAAGGGGCACAAAATAGCTTACTGGTTTCTTCCAAAACCTTGAGCAGTGGGAAGCTATGAGTGTGGTTTTGTGGCAAAATCACAAGTGCTAGCACACTTACGAGACATGCGAAGGTGATAGGGAAGTCCACCCATGAGCCGGGAATTGTTTGAGGAAGCTTGGAGCTCAACAAATTGGAAGCAAAACCGAAACCAGTGAGCTCAAATCTGCACTAAAGTTCACGCCTAAACCAGTGAGCATTTTGGAGTTCCGTTGCTTGCCGCGTCGCTCAACCGATCGATGTAAGTATTCCGCAACTTCTTCGATGTGTATTCGCAATGTTTTCATGCTTATAATTGATCTTGGGACCTTAATAGAAACCAACACATATTGTATGTGGTTGGCCCATCTATGACGAAAATACCACTGTCTTCGTAGTACTTCCCACTTACAGGTCCAATGGAATAACTCATTTTGCTGTCGTTGCCCCTCCATTAAAGCCGGTAAGCACTACTTTCGTAGGGAGAATGTCTTCTTCGGACTTTGCCAAACGTCCTAGCATCCTAACTGGTATTGCATTAATTGCCACCCCGTTATCAATTAACACTTTGGTGACATGTATCCCATTAGCCTTTACCTTCACATACAGCGGCCGCAGATGCTTCGTCATTTGTGTTGGTGGCTTCGGGAAAACCACTCTCCCTGATAGACCTATTTCCATTGCTTGATCGCCCTCAACTTACGGTGATTCCTCTTCCATGCCCCATCTGGAAGATGGCAATGTGGCTGGTGAATCCTGGGAGACATGATTGATAGTCAATATACATTTTTCGGCTCTGGTGAGGGTCCGTTTTATCTTAGGCGTCCCATAAAAAACGAGGAAAGAATATCGTCCCAAATCTTCTCTCAATGTCCCGATTGCAGGATTACCGGCTTCATATAATTCTCTGAGAAGCCGATTCTATGAAATTCACCTTCTCCTTGATTCGGTCTTGATGTCTATTTCTTCTTCTACATCGGTCATCTCCTCATCTTCAGCTTCTCTGTCTGTGATTGAGAGCGTTGCAAATTCAATTTCATCACCCTCATAAACGTCCTCGCTTGTTCCGGCTTCCCCATTGTTATCTCTCCTGATTAGCCACCACTGGCGGCATACTACCGAACTGAATGACGATAGGCGGCTCTTCATCGTCTATTTCGTCCCGTTTCCGTCTGCCGAATTTAATGCGTTCTTCGTAACTTGTCACCGTTCCTTCTTTGTTGTCACCCTTTTTTTTACTTCTGTTTTCTCTGTGGTGCGAGGGCTATGGCCTGTGGTGGCCTTTGCTTCACATTGTCGACGCATCAAACGACCATAATTCCTTTGGTGTCGCCTCAACTGCGTCCTTGTCATTTTGTCTACAGGGGGATAGTTTCTGCCTGGTCGCTGGCCCAAATGTGGCTTTTGGTATGAATGCCAAACATTGGCCCGATTAATCTTCGGCCTGAATGTCCTTACATTTTAGACGAAATTTGAATTCTCCCCATAGAACCTTGGGGCGAAGGTCCGGGGCTGCCATGATGATGGCTTTCTCTTTGCAGGCCTTTAGCAAGTGTCTTCTAACTCTTTCATCCATTCCATGTCGTTCTTGCATCGAATACAAATGTTCTGCTGTTTTCCTTGCTCTGAAGGTGCCTTAATCCTTTCCAGAGCGCTTGGACGATGAGGGTGATGTCCTTCGTCTAGCACTAATTTGACTTTCGGCGGATTCATCTTGGCAAGGTCTGGATTGATCATGTTCAACCCACTGTTTCTGGAAAAGGGTCGCTGTCAACTGCCATCTTTTTCTCGAACGTGATTCATCCAGATTCTATGGAATCCGATTTGCTCGGCTGTTGGCAACATGTGTCTGTCGCTCAAGCTAATTTGCTTGTCCTTATACAACTGGTCAAATATAGCATCGACTTTAGTAATATCAAAGGAGAAGTTCCTGCTCTTTTTATCATTCCTTTCACTCGCTTGGGGTTCCACCCACGTCTTGCAAACATAAGGTTTCCCTTTAACCAATTCGGCCAAACATAAATCAGCCGACTCGGTGTCTACTTCACCCATTTCATAGTCGATATTCCTATAATATGTCTCTTTGCTCGAATTCTTCATTTGCTCCTCTTCTCGTAATAATCGCTCATAACGCACCACACTAGTGGTGAGTTGGGGAAGGTCCCAAAACTCGCGATCCTGAAACTTCTTTTTTAGATCGAGATTTAAGCAACCTTGAGCGATCCTCACAAATTCTTTTTCGGGCAAAGGCACGTAACATCGGCCTCGGGCTACCTTAAACCGTTGTAAAAATATCTCGGCCCAATCTCATGGAAATTGTCTTAGGTTTGCCAAATCGGCTAAGGCTATTTCAGATTCAGCCTTGTAAAATTACGCATGAACAGTTGCTCCATTTGCTGCCAACTTTCTACCGAATTGGCCGTCAGACTGACATACCAGGAGAAAGCTACCCCTGACAGTGTTCCGTGTAATAATCTCAGTTTGTGGAAATCATTGACTTCCCCACACTGGAGGGTAAATCGTCCTACGTGTTCCATGGTAGAAACTTCCCCAGACCCCGTAAAGAGGGAAAAATCTGGTATCTTGTAGTTTCTAGGCCATGGATAGGCCATATCGACCCAATCAGGATACAGTTTCCGATATCTTGGCCGAATTGGCCGTATGCCTAGACCAAATTGGTTTTGAAGGATCTCGATCATTTGCTCCCTTAGCATATCATTGCCATTAAATGGCATAGCTATGGGCGGTGGCTGCGGTCCTCTCAAAAGTGGGACATAATCATGATTCTGCCCCTGAGAAACCTGGACACCCTGAGGCAACACCACTTCATTTTGTGCCATATTTGGCCCTTGGTGTATATTCGGCCCTAATTGTGGGCCATTGCCTCAATGACTTATTCTCCCTTGAGAACCGTAGGGATGTTGGTCCCCTGTGGAGGAACATTACTAACACCAGCCTCCTGACTGCTCGCCGCAGGGAGGGGTGTAGTCCACGGCAGCGCCGTCCCGCCGTTTACACATTTGGCCATTAATTCATTCACCGAGCTTAGATGTTTAGCCATTTTCATAATGCGAATTGGTAGTTGATACGAATTTATCTATGACATGCGCATTTTGAAGCCTAACCTATTCGAAAACATCCTGTGTGAATTCACCGAACAACGCGCGCACCGCGTTAGGGCTGAGTTCTCTCATAGATTTGTACCGATTATCATATGCCAGACCCTCGAATTGACCCACTATGGCTGGAACGTTGGGCTGGTTGGTTTGCTCCAGTCCTCCTTCCTCCGCAGTTGAGCCAGTTTGAGCGTTTCTTTTCGGAGGCATCTCCACTCTTTACACCAATCCTCCCACTATGGTCGCCAAAAACTGTTTGCGCAATTTTTATGCGCGAAGAAAGAAGAGCGTGTAAGGTTCAAACCTCCTGAGACAAAGTCCCAGCAAGGGGCGTTTGATTGAGTGAATAAAACTCCAATGGGCGCAAGCACACAAGTTACAGTCCTAAAGTTACAATCTAAGAAATGAAAAATAAAAAATATGCTCATTTGAGTCTTCATTTTATCGGGGGTTTTCTCTATTGGTATAGATAAGTTTATAGTGAAGTTTGTCAACCGTTTTAGGCGGTTCCAGTATCTCCCTGCAGTTGCTGGATCATCCCTGTAACCGCTGAGCTGCGCGTCTCAACTGTTGGTTGTGGAGGAAGAAAACTGTCCAACTGCCATGATCGTGGAAGGAAGTAACGCATCATAGGTTTTCGTCCTAACCGCAACCGCATAATGGGTTTTCGTCCTAACCGCTGGTCCGGTCGCCCCAAGCTCTTTGTCGCCCTTCGGTCCATCGCCCTTCTTCCCTTCGCTCTTTCTTTAGTCCCAGGGCGATTTCGTTCTATGGTGGAGTTTTTCGTCTGTTAACACTATTCTTCGAGGAAGAGTCTCCGTTAAGGGGTTTAGGCCAAATAAGAACCACGTATGTATGCGGGAGATAACAATTCGTGTCCCTTATTAGCTGATCGAAGGGTGGTAATAAATTTCATTCTCCTTTCTTAGTAAGAAAGGGCATAGATCCATCGACTAGCAAGATATAGCTCGATCGAGAGCAAAAAGGAGTCAGGGGTGAAGCCCACTCTAGCACGCCTACCGCATTATCCCTCCATTCTCTACTATTGGTGGCTAATGGATCCCTTATCTCGTGTATCTTGTCTTTTCAGATGAGGCGTCCGCATTATACTAAGTGATAAGTGTTTAGTAGAAAATGATTAATTTTTTATAGGAAATTGCAAACATACACCAACAGGAATTCGAATAAAACTAAGTGCTATCTGAAACAGGAACAATAAATCTCAAATATATACATAGACAATGTAGTGTCCCAAATTATTATTAAATGATAATGAAAATATCTCAAAATTATCTATTTCGAATCATTAATTTGTGATTATTAATTTGCAAGAATCATTGAATTTTAGTTTTTACTATTTCTTCCAAAAAAAAAAATTATAATTAAAAATGTATTAAAAGTTATAATTTATAGAACTTTTGGTTTTGGAAAAAAGAAAGAAAAAGTAAAACCTGTGTTTATAATCTTAAATTGACATTTTGCAACAAGTGCAATGTCCTTGTCTCAATACAAAGAAAATTTGCAATTAAAATAAATAAACATATAACTAATTAATAAGAAGAACAACTTAGTTGTTGGGGCAGTTGTGGAACTCCTAGAGTCGAATCAATGCCTCGCGCAGCGGAAGTGTGGTGTAACCCATGGATATCAAGCATTGGGTGTATTTTTAAATTATTTTATGAAATACTATATTTCGTTACGAGTCCGTAGAAAAAAAATCAGGACCGAATCAGAGTTCAGAAACTATGGAACGGAGAAAATGAAGTTTCAGCACTATGGGCAACAGCTCTCAGCATGTCGCGACTCGCAAGCTTGGGAGTCGCAACACCTAATCTGCGAATGCTCGGCATCGCGATGCTCAAGCGTTAGCGTCGTGACACCCGAGCTCTGAGATGTTAGTATCGTGACGCTGGAGATCGGAGTCACGCTGCTACCATGTGTAAAATATTGACATTGAGCAAATTTGTCTTGAATCTAATCCAAAATGCTTCCAATTTTCTCCAAACACTTCAATACACCTAAAATCTAATTTTAAAATCAAAATCAACATCAACACATGTTATACAACAAACATACATGTATTCTAAATATATATATATCAAAACATAAACCAAAATAGAATCCCACAATAAATTGACTCATGAATAATTCTAGGTCACTTAAAGATGGTCAAATGATCTAAAATGGTAGCCATAACTCTAAGCTATCATCTAGAGTTCAAAACTCTAATTTTATGTTCCATGTCCAACATGAACATTTTGACCCAATATAATATCCAGAAATTCGGATACTCTTCCAGAAGGATTTTGTATTGCAGATCGGGTTGCAAAATTAGACTATATTAGAGAATAAGAGTTTAAGTGTTGAAATATAGCTCGAAATAATTTAAAATGGATATTTGATGCATTGGAATCGCGTGACATTAAAGAACCGCTTACGCGAATTATGTATATTATTCTATACGAAGAAAGTTCGTTGCTTCAGCTATAAAGATAGAAAATGAACTTTGATTGAGTTGATTCTTAAATTATCAGACTCATTTTTCTGATACGAACAACTTTTGTGTTGAACATTTTTCAAAATTTGTAGCAGAATGACTTCAAAAATGAGAATTTTGGAGAGAAAACCCCTTGATAATGGCCTGATTGTAATTTCGCGGGGTCTGAATGTTGGATTCTATGGTGGTCCCAAGATCATTATAAGCAATGAAATAGAATGAATACTCAAAGAAGTGAGGCAGAAAACACACTTACATTGAACGGCTTTGGATGTGATGATCAACAAAACTTTTCCCTTTTTGCTTCCAAGTTTCGGCCAAGCCCTTGTTTTGTTGAAGAAGATTTGCAAGCTCCAAGCTTTAATGGATTCCAAGCTCTTAGTTCGGTTTCCCTATCACCTTGTATTGATTCTCTAATGTGCTAGCAAGATTGAAGAAAGAAAAATGATTTCCTTTCCCCTTAAGAGTGCTCACGGTTTTTGCTTGAGAGAGAGAGAGAGATTTTGTGTTTTTCCTTCTTTGTTTTCTAAAAAACAATTACTAAAAACCATTACCAAAAATTTGGTATTTGCTTTTCCAAAGTCAAAGCAAATTTTTGGCTCCAAAATGGCATTAAATGCCCACACCAACCTCTATCATGAATAGTGACTGCATGTCACTCACCAAAAAGGTGACTTAGACATCTATCACTAAAGTGACAAGTGATGTGACTCGCGATGTGACTTGCGGCCGCACTTGATTCAAAATCAGAGTGGTGTCGCAAACAAATTCCGGGCTCGGTTTCGTTAATTCCGAATTAACGAGTTTTCCGCTGCATCGTAATTAAATCAAATTTAATTAAATAATCATGCCTAGCAAAATTACTATTCACGTCGCTTGCGAATTAATTCTAAATCAATTCGTTAGCCCGAATTAAAATCCAATTTTAATTCCGCGTCGAAATCCAATTTGTATATAATATCGAATATATTATTTTATCGATTAATTCCAAATTAATCGTTTCTCTCTATTCAAATAGTACTTTATCCCAGATAAATTCTCTCCGTTATTAATCCTAGATTAATAAAGTTCGAATCATACGTCATCGGGGAATCTTCGGGAAGCGACCCAAGAGACCTCTGGATATGTTGGCAGTAAATCCGGTCGTCGGACTATCCGAACACGTACGTACCTAGTACTACGTTCTTACCAATTTACGAGACAAGGTTGGCTTCTAGCAAAGCGCCATGCCTACCCAATTCTCCAGAAATATTTTTACTGGAATATATAATCTATGTCAGGCGTAGTATACATAGTATTGCGTATCTCGTGATCCAGTATCGGATTTCACATGCAAGGCTTGGGGCTGGAATAGTGTCTGCCCCGTACGAAGCATATATCGGATTACTAGCAACTAGTCTTTTTATTATCGTATAATCATGACCTAGTCATATTATCCCGACGGTTGCAACCTTTTAGAGAACCAGTTCTGTATCCCTGCGTGACCATCATCTCCATATGACTGAAGTGATACTTCCGTCTTGACATCACACCCAATACACTACGATTCTCAATAACCCGGAAGAGGCGTACAAAGAACCTGTTAAAGTCCTGGACGACCAAAACCAAAGCGTATTGATTGTCGCAAGCACTAGCGATGCAAGTCTCAGGTTAAAACCAAATACATCTACCCTGATACGGACTCCCATAGACACATAGTCATACTACCAATGGGATTCCGTGGGGTCTATCCAAAGCGAAGCTGTTTTCCGTACCATCGGTAAAACACAACCTCCTACCACACTTGCATAAGTATCCAATACTTAAATATATGAGAACTATGTTGTTACGTTTCCATAACACACACAAGTGCGATACTAGTCTATTCCGCATTATCGATGTCCAGTCTCGATAATACTACGACTAGGGATATTTAATGATTAAATCGTCGTGGATTGATACTGTCTCATATCATCTCAATCCGGAACTAATCATAAGGACTTTCATCATTCACACATTTAAGTAATCTAATTACGAAATGATAAAAGGTAATTTCATTGCTACATAATTAATTTGTACAAAAACACAATCTCTTTTACAAATAGTGACGCTATGAGTCATAACTGTCCAACACTGAATGTAAATTCTACAAACTTCTCTATATATAACTCTAAGTTTCAGGAAATTACAAAATATGGCATAAGCTCTCCACTTTCTCCACACACCAACGTCCTAAACAAGTTTCTGGTTTGCTGGTCGCACCGGCGGCCTGTCGGCCATCCCTGACCGCGCAACTAGCCAAATCACCAGTGATGGCCACCTTTCCTCCTTGGGTTGGCTGGTGGCAGCCTAGAACATCGGTGACAACGTGATTGGGAGAGAAAGGTACGCGCGAATGGGTATCTCGATCCTAGTTCATCGCTTCATTTCACGGCCCGAACCCACCCGCCAAATCGAAGCTCTCGTAGAGTACTACAAGTTGGCGGTGATGAATTTTTCATTCCGTGCACGGTTGCACGTGAAAAGAGGAAGGAATATTCAGATGAATAGTGACCTACGGTGAATAATAGCTCCGATCAGAATTATGTTGATTCCAGGACATTCGTGGGACCGTTTAGAGTTCGTATATGCCCTCGAAATCTCGGTAAGACCTCTCGGTAAAAATCCACAAATTTCAAGTTTATAGTTAAATATTCGGATGTATCCAATAGCTTCGTAGATTAGAATATTGATATAAATTGAATCGTTAGTATATTGAATATGAGCATTCAGTAGAATCCGAGTGAAAAAGTAATGAGTTTGATCGATCCGATAGAATATGCAAGTTTTCGATAAAAGTGAGTTGTTACGTATAAATATGTGTTTTGGTTTTGATGATAGTTATGAGTTATTTATGATATTACGAAAATATTTAGTTAAATCTGGAGAGGTTCGGAGGGCTTAGGATCATTCTGCATCATTTTCGAAAATTTTTCAGAGGATTTTCTGAAAACGCGTAATTTGTATAGTTGAGCTACTGGATGCATATAAAACAATGCATAATGATATTTATGAGTAATAAAACTAAAATCACTGAAAATGGATTTAATTTGGGTTTCCTCAGAAAGTTGCGGAGTTTATACTATCAATAAGCTTTCCATGATTAAGACCCTAACCATCCTTATTTTGTCCCCAGGTAAGTACCTCACTGTGATTTTGCCTTAGGTAGACAAGGTATGATAGCTGATTGTGTGTTTATATATGTATAGATTGCAGACTCATAGAAATATGTAAGAGTAGTTATGGAGTCGTAGAAAGCATGAAATGAGAGCTTGTAGAGGTACTGTCAATGAGATTTATAAAGAGCAATATAGAAACAGATTGTCTGAAAGTATGCATAGTGTCGGGTTTCTAGATAGCAGGCTAGTATCAGCATGAAAAGTTTAGTACAAGTTATCGTTATATTTTCATAGTTAAGCATATCTTCAAGTAGAACACGTTTTCAGTACGCGAGATGTAAAAATTTTGTAAATAGTTTTAACGAAATCTTCCAGACTTCAGTTTAGTTTTGGTCTGTGTGTGGATTCAGTTGTATGAAATGTGTTGATGTGTTTGATGACACGTGCGAGTATTTTTCATATGGATGCGTTTGTTGAAATGGGGCACGTGCCCATTTTGTAAGTATTGGATGAGTGAGATGTCACCAACTCATAATTGATTATGGTTGACTTTGCGGTTGTGTATATAGATAATGGCATTACATTGCATTGCATTGTATCATATGAATTACATGATCAAATGGTTGCTATGATGATGCATAAGCATTTTGCATACCCAAAGGGAGACACAATGCACATGGACAGATACAGATCCAGGTCTAGGGGGACGGCGATACGTAACGCCTCTGAATCCTAGTTACAGTGAGGGAACCCTTTTCTCAAACTGATTTTATTTAAATATTTTTGATATGAGACTTACTTTTAAATCATATAAGGCGTTAGCCAAAGTTTGATTTCAATTATTTTACAAATGATAATGTCTTGGAAAGATTGATTGCAAAGTATGATTTTGTGATTTTGAAGGCATGTGGGAAAAACCCACCTCATATGTAACTTGGTACTGACATTGGAATTGACGGTTACTGGAATTGACAGATATAACATGTGCACATGTAGAGCAGGACTAGGGAGACAACAATATGTAATGCCCCTAGATCCTAGTTATAATGGCTTGGGGGACGGAGATACGTAACACCCCAAGACCACCAGATTTTAGGGCTAGGGTGACGACGATGCGTAATGCCCCTAGACCCTAGATTCAGAGACATGACAGTGGCATGCATTGGGGAATGGCGATATGTAACACCTCAATGGCATGGATTTGCACACCTGGCTCCGGTTTAGTGGCTCGGAGGACGGCGATACGTAACACCCCAAAGACCATAGTTAGGTGTATGAGGGACAGCGATACGTAATGCCCCATGCGTCAGGTTTTCTACAGATATTCAGAGACATGGTTTCCAAAATGATGGTTTATAGACGAGTTTTCAAGAGAAACTGTTTTAAGAGAAACTCAAAAGATTTCAGACATGTGCTTAGGGGGACGACGATACGTAACGCCCTTAATCACCAAGTTATTACAATGACTTTTTAAGTTTTAAGAAAAATTATTTTAGAAAGTTTTATGTGACTTCTAACTATAAAGATTCAAAAGCTTACATAATAGTTTTATAGTTTTATAGAGTACGTGATCTTGTATACCATCACAGATTTTGAATTCGGTTTTACTCTTAGCTGGATTGGATATGATCTAACATATGGAATTTATTGTTTTACAAACCTATATAGTTTTCAGAGTTTCTTTTAAAGTTTTACGATTTCAGATATATATTCTAGCTTTTGCATACTGCTTGCCCTACGAGGCTAGTCACAGTTGTTATTCTATTATAGTACGTTTTCAGAATTTGGACCTTGCAACGGTGGTTTCCTTATTTGTGTTGGACAATTATGACCCATAACATCACTATTTATACAGAACATGGTGTTGTTGTACAAATTAACTATGTGACAAAGGAAATTGCTCTTTTATCATTTGTAATTGGATTGCCGGGATATATAAATGATAAAAGTTCATATGATTAGTATCAGATTAATAAGATATGAGACAATATTAATCCACTAAGGTTTAATCATTAAAAATCCCTAGTCGTAGTATTATCGAGACTGGACATCGATAATGCGGAATAGACTAGTATTGCACTTGTGCGCGTTATAGGAGCATAACGGCATAGTTCTCATATATTTAAGTATTGGATACTTATGCAAGTGTGATAGGAGGTTGTGTTTACTGATGGTACGGAAACAGCTTCGCTCTGGATAGACCCCTCAGAATCCCATTGGTAGTATGACTATGTGTCTATGGGAATCCGAATCAGGGTAGGTGTATTTGGTCTTAACCTGAGACTTGCATCGCTAATACTTGCGACAATCAGTATACTTTGGTTTTGGTCGTCCGAGGCTTTAACAGGTTCTGTGTACGCCTCTTCTGGGTATACTGAGAATCGTAGTGTATTGGGTGTGATGTCAAGATGGAAGTATCACTCCAGTCATATGGAGATGATGATCACGTAGGATACGGAACTAGTACTCTTTAGTACTGCAATCATCGGGATAATATGACTAGGTCATGATTATCCGATTATAGAGACTAGTTACCAGAGATCCGATATATGCTTCGTACGGGGCAGACACAATTCCAGCCCCAGGCCTAGCATGTGACATCCGATACTGGATCGCAATACGCAATACTACGTATACTACGCCTGACATAGATTAAATATTCCTTTAAAGAATATTTCTGGAGAATTGGGTAGGCACGGTGCTTTGCTAGAAGCCAACCATGTCTTGTAAATCGGTAAGAATGTGGTACTAGGTACGCACGTATTCGGATACTCCGATTACCGGATTTACTGCCAACATATCCAGGGATCTCATGGGTCGCTTCCCGAAGATTCACCGATGACGTATGACTCGAACATAATTAATCTAGGATTAATTATAAGAGAGAGAAAATTAATCTAGGATTAATTGCGGAGAATTTTATCTGGGATAAATTCAATTAGAGAGAGAAAACGATTAATTTGGAATTAATCGATAAATAATATATTTGATATATTAAATGAAATTAGATTTCGACGGAATTAAAATTGGATTTTAATTCGGGCGAACGAATTAATTTAGAATTAATTCGCGAGCGACTTTAACGATAATTTTGCTAGGCAAATAATTATTTAATTAAATTTGATTTAATTAAGTCGCAACGAAAAATTCGTTAATTCGGAATTAAAGAACCCGAGCCCGAAATATGTTTGCGGGCCCACTCGGATTTTGAATTAAAGTGGGGCCCACAAGTCACATCACAAGTCACATCATTAGTCACTTTTTGTGAAGAAACCACATCATTGGAGTGATGGATAAAAGTCAATTTTGGTGATGGGTGGTTGAGAACTTAATTGTATTTTGGATTCAACACTTTTTGGTTTTTGGTTTTGAATAAACCATTTACAACTTTTGTATTGACTTTGCAATTGTTTTAGAAACAAATTGAAGGCAAACAAAACACATCTCTCTTTTCTTCTCTATGGCCGAATTTGACCTTCTCATTCTCTCCAAAAGGCGTGAACTCAAGGGTTCACACTTGATGATTTTGAATCAAAATCTTAGATGCTAACACATTAATGAGTCATTCAAAGGTGTTAGGGACACTAATCCATGAGTTTGGAATTCAAGGACAAGCTTGGAAGCTCAACATACATCAAAGAGAGGAGGTTGGAGCAACTTCATGGAGGCAAAATTTTGTTGTCTACACATCCTTACCCGATCAAAGTGAGTATTTCCGCTACTTTACTTTGCGTATTCACATGATTTCATATGCTTAATTGATCTTGGTTTGACCTAGAAAACCCAACAATGGTATCAGAGCCATAATTGAGCATGAAATTGTATTTAGGGTTCTTAATCTTGATTTGGGTATTTTGATTTGAGCATGATTTGATCAAATTCTTTGTTTGAGTATGCTTATATAATGTTAACTTAGAGTTATACATGATCAATGAAGAAAAATTAATTGTATTAATTTTCCCCAAATGCATTAGCTTGGCCGAATGCAATATGAACCTTATGTCATGGTGATTTTGATTTTGGACCATTGGATGTGTTGAAATGATGGATAAATTGATTTATGATTTAATTGGATTGAAATCAAAATTAATTAAGAAAAATCCCTCATTGCCGTGACTGACATGTAAAGCATGGAAATGAATTGATTTTGTTCAATTATGTTGGAAATGAATTGTTTGTGTAATTGGTGTTTTGGAAATATTAATTAATTAATTAATTATGGCTCAATACTTTAGTTAATTAAATTGTAATTTGGAATATTGGAATTAATTAATTAGGCTTAATTTGGAATCAGGCTAAAATGTTGTATTTGGGCTTAATGGGCTTGGTTGGGCCAAGTTTGGTTTAGGATAATTGGTTGGATCCAATGGGGCCTAAAACCATTTCCATAAAGTCCAAATATGATAAATGGGCCTTTAAATAATTAATGGGCCTAATGGGCCAAAATTAATTTTGTGGCAAAGGGTGATTCCTTATTGGGCTTGGTTGCCAAAGTCCATGCCTTATGAATTAATTAAAAGCTCATTGGACTTTAATTAATTGACATTGGATGTTAATTGGGCTTTGAGACCCATTAAGATTAGATTTAGAATCTAAGTCGTAAAGGCACATTAAAAAGTGTAATTATTTAATTTGGAATTAAATAAAGAATTAGTATTGAATACAAATTAAATTGGATTTAATATTGTAGTTTGATATAATTCAAGAATTCGTACTTTGAGTACTTATTCTTAAACGAGTTGGACTCGCGCAAATCAAATCATTGTTTGAACATTGGATGGTCATTAATTAAAGATTAATTAATTAGATTAGATTGATTGATAACATGCTTTGTGTGAATACATGGATGTGATGTATGAATAATGTATATCGGATGGATATTACATGGTGAGGGCAATTTTGGAAATTGTTGTAATAAATTTAGAATTTATTAAATTGGACCTGCGTGTCCAGCCTTTATCTCTCGATTCTTTGTAATTCTCTTCTCACCTATTCCCCTCAATGTAAATGAAGTTTCTTTAGAAGTGTTATGTAATTGGGTAGAAGTAAGAATAGTGCTAGCCAGGGAGAGGAAATTGAGTGATTTGTTATAGGAACAAAATATTTTAAATATCCATCCCCATATCATTATTAATTTATTTATCACGCCTTATTATGCTTTTAGAATGCATGCTTAAGGGTGAATGATGAGACCTAATAAAAGATAATTAATTGGTTACCAATTACGCGAAAAACCCTCAACAAATATTATGTGTTTTCCTTCCATTGAGTGATTCATTCTCAAGATCCAAGATTGGCACTGGTTTGTTGGCCAAAGTCAAGACCTTTGTCCATCGCGGATGTGTTTGAATCATGAAGGCTTTGTTTCATATCGCATGTCTTGTCCAAGTTGTGATTTGTTGGCAAAGTCAAGATCACTTATTGTCCATCGACATGATTACGAAGCTTTCCAAAGTCAACGGGTCCCGCTTAACTGGAATCATTAAGTTTGTTGTGCCAAAGCCAATGCTTAGTTGATTTAGAGGAAAATATTAGGAAAATATATTGGATATATTAGCATATATTGGATATATGTTTCGACTTGGATGTCCACCTACTGGATCTAGGAATTGGATGAGATCCAATTGATCTTAGAGATCTAACTAATAAGTTTCATACAATTTGTTGGCCAAAGTCAAGATTGTGTGTTATTTAATGGGATCCTAGCCCACAAGGAAACTAGGTTTCCCGAGTTCTCCACAGAGGTTTAGAGGCTCGCCGAAAAGTAGTGGGAGGCAAGTATTAAATTTGCAATTTCGTTTAGATACTTGCCAAATGCGCTCATTTCATTTTTCGTCATTAATTTATAAATATATTAGTTGGACTAAATTTAATTGTTGTTTTAATTAAACAGTTGGACTGTATTCAAACTATGTCAATTGTAGTTGGTTATATAATTGAATTATAGTAATCAATACATTGAATATAACCGAACATTGTAGTTGATTATATAGTTAGACTATGTAATCATATATCAATAGTACTCGAAATCGTTGATTGGATAGTTGGACTATTTAAATCAAGATAACTGAAAGATTAGCGTTTAAAACTTAATCATAGGAGAAGATGTCTTTAAACGACTCCAATTTTCAGATTGGGAATAAAACCTCAGGATAGTCCTAGGAACTGAGAAGTATTCTATTTGATAGAGTGACATCTCGGGCCTGAGCCCGGAGTTGAGCAAATAGTAGAGCATGAGCTTGGAATACTCATGGTGATGATAACTTTAGTGCTCAATCCTTTATGCTTAATGCAATGACACTTTAATTGTCGTCAACTAAGGATTTAGATCCTTATACCATGATGTTGAATTAAAGGATCTTCATAGATCTATTCTTAGATCTTAGAAGTACTAATTGTAAAAGAAGATCTTTCGCTCGCGTATGTCAGAGGGTATATCTGTCGAGCACTAGGTGTCACAGATGATTGCTGACATCGATCAGCTAGGTTAGCTGAGCATTACCTACATGGCCGAGACTACCAAAGATTTGATCTTACAGTCTCTACCCGAAAGCTAGGGCAGGTTCATTATGAACTAAGAAAAAAATCTTGGAGAGTTGATGGCTATGCTCTAGGAGGCGGAGCCAGAGCTTCTAAAATGGGCAAAGGCAAAATCATCACAGTCTTCTAGGAAGACAAAGGACATATCCCAAGATGTCTACCTAAAATGTGGCAAACGGGGTCACTGAAGCGTGACTGTCGTATGGACAAGGCAGACATGAAGGAAGTGAAGGTGGGGCAAGGCTCCGGCTTCAATTATATTTGTCATAAATATGTTCACTACTAGTTTCAAAATTGGATTTTTGACTAGATGTGGTACATAAATATGTACTGATGTGCAGAATCTGCTGATTAGCAGGAGACTGACTTCAAATGAGATCTACCTACGGGTGGAAAACGGGACGAGAGTCGCTGTTTTAACAGTAGAAACCTAAGTTTTGAACTGCCCTTGGGGCATGTACTTAAATTAGGAAACTGTTATAATGTACCTAGTTTAACTAGAAATATTATCTATATATCTAAGTTTAACCCGTTGCGGGTATACCTTTATATTTTAGAACACTAAGTGTTTTATTTTATAAAGATGATATTAAGATAAACACATTAGATGTGAATAACAATATATATATTTAGAAATAAATTAATCTCATATATATGACATGACAAACAAATAGCTCAGATTGAATAAATCTGTTGAGACTTAAAAATGGCATTGTTGTCTGGGACACATTAAACAAGACTCGTATATCCACACTTTCGAAGAGTGTGTACTAGGACGGATTTGATTCTAATTCAAATGATGTCTACGAATCTAGTTTATTAGGCAAAGTGCCTAAAAACACATTTTACTTGGTAAAAGTACAAGTGCCACCGATCTGTTAGCCCTCGTTCATTGTGACGTAAGTGGGCCGATGTCTAGCTAGGCTAGAGGTGGATATGAATACTTCACAACCTTTACGGATGTGGCATCGCGTTATGGTTATGTGTTTCTTATGAAACAAAAATCAGAAACTTTTGATAAATTCAAAGAGTTTCGACACGAAGTAAGAAAACAGACCGATAAAAGTATTAAAAACATTACAGTCGGATCATAGTGTAAAATACATAAACATATGAGTTTCTAGATCACTTGAAAGAGTATGGTATTCTTTCACAGTGGACTCCTCCCGGAACACCTCAATTGATGGTGTGTCCGAATAGAGAAACCGAATTTTGTTGGACATGATAAGGTTAATGATGAGTCGCTCTGAGCTACCAATTTCCTTCACGGGATACACATTAAACAGTGTAATACTTATTTTGAATAAGGTTCCATGATAATTGTAGGACACAGAAATCGGCGACGCTGTTCCAGGCTCACGGCCCAGTTGGGAGTACGGAGTAGCCCACTGGGGAACTAAACCGGAGAAATAAAATGGAGTCGCCACCCAGTGTGAACTGGGAAATGATTTAAGGCCGCACTCACCCCTCGCAAGGGAAGACCTCAAACTGTTGGGTTCGGAATGGTCCCTTACTCATGCCACTTGTAATGAAAGGATTTGTGCAATAATATAACCGAGTCTACGCAAGAATAACCTACATCTAAGTTCGCATATGACCTATATCTAAGTTTGCATGCATAAAATTAAATCAGAATAACGACAAGCATACAATCTCATGAATACCTTAAATCGATAAGCATGGCAATGTAAACAAATAATAATCTAAACATAAACGTAAAAGAGATATAATTAAGCTCCTAATGCGAAAGAAATAACTAAATCATGCTTGGAAATAATCAACTAAATCATGCAAAAAAATAACATACTAAACAACCTAATCATGCATAAAAGTAACATACTATTTCTAATAAACAATGAATAAACATAAATTTGAATGAAACGAAATATGTGCGTCTCTCAAGCGATACATGGCATTGTATCCCGAGTGCAGACCGTACTACCGTCCATTCGGATTCGGCTACGGAATTTATGTCCGGGTTTCCATCCGATATACCGCAAGAGATAACACATATTTCATTCATCCCATGGCCACAACTTACATGAATCTATAATACGCATGGGAATAAATAACAATAAATAACAAAAAAAAGAACGGGAATAAATAGAAAATGTGCCCTCAGGTCTAACCTCTAAAGTCAACTCTTGGAAGTTCGTTACACGGTTGTCGGAAGGGTTGATGCTCTGCAGCTTTTCCGATTTACTGGTTCGTTGTTTTCCTTTGTTGCCTCGCTGTTTTGGGCTGCTGTTTGTTCTGTTTTCGCTACTGTTTCTGGTCACTATTTCTGCGGTTTTAGGGACTATTTTAACTTGCTGTTTTGTGGTTATTTAGGTGTATTTTTGGGGGTTGTTTTACGTGAATGCATGGATGTTTTAGGGACTTTTCTGGACTGGTTTAAAGGCTGATTTTTGGGCTATTTTGGGGTGATTTCTTCTCAGTTCTGGGGGCTGTTTTGATGGTGTTTCACGATGAGATAATGGCTGCTGGATAGGTTGTTGTCTTGGCGTGAATGAGGGCTGCTAGATAGGTTGTTGTTTGGCGTGAGTGGGCAGTTAACGTCCTGTGTGCGTGAGTGTGTGCTGTGAAGAGTAAGGGCGTGTGTGCGTGACATGAATGGCTGTGAGTGTGTGCTGTGAAGAGTGAGGGTGTGAGTGTGTGAATGGCGTGAGTGTGTGCTGTGAAGAGTGAATGTGCATGAGTGGCTGTGAGTGGTGTGAATGTGCGTGAGGGGTTGTGAGTGTGTGTTGTGACGTGAGTGGCTGTGAGATGAGGTAGTCTGCATGAGGGTTTATTATTTTGTAAGGGACGTGAGGGTTTATTGGCTTTGTTGAGTGTGTTGTGTGAGGGAGGGCTGCCATGAAGAAGCTTGAAGGGAGAGAAATGACTGTTAGGGTTTCTTACCGAGAGGAGAGAGGAGAGAAGCGAGAGCTTTGGAGAGTTTGGCGTGAATGTGCTAGGGGAGTGAAAGGTTGGTTTATGGTCCTTTTTATAAGAGAGGGTTGAGGTTGTCCTTGTACGAGTAGGGAAAGAATATTATGTAATTAATGGGGAATATTTAGTTTGTGTATCATAAGGAATGGATCTCTTCAATTTAGGAAGGTAATTTGATTTGATTTGATTTTATTTAGTTTAGGAATGTGATTTAATTTAATTAGGAAGGTGATTGATGAGATTTGATTTGAATCTTTTAATTTGGGAACGTGATTTGGCTTGATTTCAACATGTGTTTAATGTGTGAATTTGTTATTTTGGAATGCTTTGGGCGTGAATTAGAGGCTTGGTGTGTGTTGCGGGGGGTTTTGGGCCAATGATGTGTGGCTTGCGAGGGTTTTAGGTCAATGTGTGTTTTAAAACAGGGATCCAACGAGCAAACCCACAGCTAAGCAAACGAATTTAGTCCAACAAGATATGGATTTCTGACTTTTCCCTTCCGACGTCCGTTTCCCGCGACTTCCAAAACTTAAGGAGGAGTGCCTTCGTACGAGACTTATCATTGGGACTTAAATGCAAAAATGCAGTGCCTACAATAATCTATTAGACAGATTTCATATTAGATATGAACAGGAAAGAAACTGGATTTTCTCATTCCTGAAGATTTGGGAATGTTAGGCATATGTTTGGATGATACCAAACTAAAACCCAAATCGGATAAGTGCCTAATTTGTGGGTTATCATAGGGAAACCAATGTATAGTACTTATACAACTCATAAGAGAATAATGTAATTGTTGCTCTCCATGCGGTTTTCCTAAGAGGAATACCTATATGCAGTGGTAAGTGGGAGGAAAGTAAAACTCAATGAAAATCGGAGTAATATTGTTCTAGGTACCGATTCCTGAACGGAACACAAACAGTTCATCAGGGATGAAACTGTACCATAATCTCCAAATACACAAGAACCGCGCAAGTCAGAGAGAATCAGAAAACAACCTAAGAGGTATGGATTTCTGATCTCACCTCGTAAAGATGTCAATTTTATTGAGGAAGTTGAACCGACTACGTATGAGGAAGTGATACAAGGTATCGAATCCTTTTATGGCAAAGTGCCATGAAGTCCGAAATGGATTCCATGTATACCAACCAAGTTTGGACACTGGTTGTTGTATCGGAAGGCATTGTGCCTATTGGTACTATATGAGTCTTCAAGGAAGACATACATGGATGGCAACATACAAATGTACACAGCTAGGCTTGTACAGAAAAGGTATCGTCATCAACATAGTGTCGATTACGATGAAAACTTTTAACCGTTGCCATGATTAAATTCATTTGGATAATGCTTACTAATGCTGCATGTTTCATTTATGAAATATGGCAGCTGAACGTCAAAAATGTTTTCCTTAAACGGAAACCTTTTGTAGGATGTTTACAACATCCTAACAGTTTTGTCGTACCAAAACAAGTAAACAAGGTTTGCAAGTTAATTCGATCCATTTATGGATTGAAGCAAGCATTGCGTTCTGGAACCAGCGTTTTGAGGTAATCATAATGGTATATGATTTAATTCAAAATGAATATGAATTCTTGTGTATATAAGAAGGTTAGTGGAGCGCACTGACAATGATTGTCCTATATAATGATGACATATCATTTCTTGGAAATGACATTCCCATAATACAATCGGTTGAAAGCTTGACTTTCATGAAAATTCTCCGTAGACTACTTGGGAGAGGCAACTTTTATTCTAGGAATAAAGATCTACTGGAATATATCTAAAAGTAGTTGGCACTCTCCGAGAACTCGTACATTGAAAAGATGTACGTGACCTGGTGTCTCATAGGCTTTGAGCATATAGAGTCACAATTGGGCCGATCCAGGTGATGGTCACTGGATTGATGTTAAGAACATCCTTAAGTATCTTGGACGAACTAATGATGTTTTCTTATCTATGGAGAAGAAGAACTTGAAGTGACTGGGTTCACCGTTGCAAGTTTCCAAACCGACAAAAACGACTATAAGTCGTAATAAGGGTTCTATATAGTTTGAATAACTGAACAGTGAGCTGGAAATCTTCCAAGCAAGATACAGTTGCCAAATAAACAACAAAAGTGGGATATTGCTGCAGCTGAGGCAGCAAAAAAAAGCAATTTTGGATCTGTAAAATTCCTAATTAGATTAGGAGTAGTTCTGTTAGCAGCTGAGCTAGGCTACAACACAGGCTAAAGAATTAATGGTCTCATCAATGATCCAAGTATGTACTTCGACTATTTCATCTGATTCGTCAGACCATACATCGTGGCGATGTGATGATCGAATAAATCGCATCAGATGATGACAATACAAATCCGCTAACGAAAGCTGTTTCTCAGCAGAAGTTTGAGCGACCCGCACATAGTTCAGGTGTAGGACACTTGAGTGATTGGCTATAGGCCAAGTGGGAGATTGTTGGACAATTATTACCCATAGCATCACTATTTGTACAGAACATGGTGTTGTTGTACAAATTAACTATGTGACAAAGGAAATTGCTCTTTTATCATTTATAATTGGATTACCGAGATATATAAATGATAAAAGTCCATATGATTAGTACTGGATTAATAAGATATGAGACAATATTAATCCACTAAGGTTTAATCACTAAATCTATAGTCATAGTATTATCGAGACTGGACATCGATAATGCAGAATAGACTAGTATTGCACTTGTGCGCGTTATGGGAGCATAACGGCATAGTTCTCATATATTTAAGTATTGAATACTTATGCAAGTGTAATAGGAGGTTGTGTTTACCGATGGTACGGAAATAGCTTCGCTCTGGATAGACCCCTCGGAATCCCATTGGTAGTATGACAATGTGTCTATGGGAATCCGAATCAGGGTAGGTGTATTTGGTCTTAACCAGAGTCTTGCATCGCTAATACTTGCGACAATCAGTATACTTTGGTTTTGGTCGTCTGGGGCTTTAACAGCTTCTGTGTACGCCTCTTCTAGGTATACTGAGAATCGAAGTGTATTGGGTGTGATGTCAAGATGGAAGTATCACTCCATTCATATGGAGATGATGATCACGTAGGATACGGAACTAGTACTCTTTAGTGCTGCAGTCATCGGGATAATATGACTAGGTCATGATTATCCGATTATAGAGACTAGTTACCAGAGATCTGATATATGCTTCGTACAAGGCAGACACAATTCCAGCCCCAGGCCTAGCATGTGACATCCGATACTGGATCACAATACGCAATACTACGTATACTACGCCTGACACATATTAAATATTCCTTAAAAGAATATTTCTGGAGAATTGGGTAGGCACGGTGCTTTGCTAGAAGCCAACCATGTCTTGTAAATCGGTAAGAACGTGGTACTAAGTACGCATGTATTCGGATACTCAGATGACCAGATTTACTGCCAATATATCCAGAGATCTCATGGGTCACTTCCCGAAGATTCACCGATGACGTATGACTCGAACATAAATTAATCTAGGATTAATTATAAGAGAGAGAAAATTAATCTGGGATTAATTGCGGAGAATTTTATCTGGGATAAAATTCAATTAGAAGAGAGAAAACGATTAATTTGGAATCAATCGATTAAATAATATATTTGATATATTAAATGAAATTAGATTTCGACGCGAAATTAAAATTTTATTTTAATTCGGGCGAACGAATTAATTTAGAATTAATTCGCGAGCGACTTTAACAATAATTTTGCTAGGCATAATTATTTAATTAAATTTGATTTAATTATGTCGCAACGGAAAATTCGTTAATTCAGAATTAATGAACCCGAGCCGGAATGTGTTTGCGGGCCCACTCGGATTTTGAATTAAAGTGGGGCCCATAAGTCACATCACAAGTCGCATCATTAGTCACATTTGGTGATAGAAATCACATCAACTTGGAGTGATGTGACAAAAGTCACTTTGGTGATGGAGGTGGTTGAGAGCATTAATTCTAATTTTGTCTCTCAACATTTTTGGTTTTTGGTTTTGAATAAACCATTTACAACTTTTGTATTTGACTTTGCAATTATTTTAGAAACAAATTGGAGGCAAAATAAAAACACAACTCTATTTTCTTCTCTATGGCCGAATTTGGCCTTCTCTTTCTCTCCAAAAATGGCGTGAACTCAAGGGTTCACACTTGATAATTTTGAATCAAAATCATGGATGCTAGCACATTAAAGGAGTCATTCAAAGGTGTGAGGGACACTAATCCATGAGTTTGGAATTCAAGGACAAGCTTGGAAGCTCAACATACATCAAAGAGAGGAGCTTGGGGGAACTTCAATGGAGGCAAAATTTTGTTGTCTACACTTCCTTAGCCGATCAAAGTGAGTATTTCCGCTACTTTACTTTGCGTATTCACATGATTTCATATGCTTAATTGATCTTGGTTTGACCTAGAAAACCCAACAATTGGTGGAGATATTTCTCTTTGATATGAATGTTTAGTTATGTCTAGTTCAGATTCGATGAGTAAGATGGTAGTATGTTATAAGTATACAATGTATAGATTGTATGTTGAGATGCATGATCGATTCGTGATATTAATGTAAGGGTTGAGTGTTGAATGTTTACTACATTCATAATATAGTTTGTGAAGATTTCAATGGATTGAATCCAATGTCGGTATCTTATGTTGTATAGAGGTCAGAGGTTTCAGCTCAGTGTTTCAGTAAACGTTCTATAGCTCACAATTAGCCAATGTTTGCATTTTAGCTCACATAATCCATATGAATTAACCAGGCATAATTTAAACTGACTAAACCACCACAGGTTTGGGATGGCCTTAGTCGCAGGTTTGGGTGATTTGGTAGATAATATATTAGTTCCGGTTAGAAGAAATTTGATGTTGCTAGTATATAAAGTATAGCTACAGTGCGGAAAAAGAGTATGTATGTATGTGGTTGAATACTTCCATATTTGTGTATGAGAGATGCCATAATTCCGTAGATGTAAAGTATAGTGTGGAATCGAGAAGATAAGTTTACTACAATATTGCAATCAATGCAGTGAGTGAGTTATCAAGGTATAATATATGTAAGCGGTCATCAAATAAAGATGAGATTTATAAATTTATGTATATTTACATATATCTGATTTCTATTTAAGTTCTTATTATTACTTGATATATTTACATAAGACATGAGTTACTTACTGAGCTTTATAGCTCACACCTCAACAATTTGTTAGTTTTGCAGGTTCACATTGGACTTAAATAGCAGTAGATTACTAGAGACGTCATGAAGACATCGGATCACCCCGATGCAGTCAAGTCGGTCTTGAGTCGTTTTATGGTTCTGGAATTTGTAATGGGCCCTCGCAGTTTTAGTTTTATTTATTTGTATCATATGTATAATTTTAAATCGTGTTGAACACGTAGTTGTTTGTAGTTATTTGTCTAATGTCAGGCTGGAGGCTTATTTGTATTGAGTTGAGATTTGTCGGGTTGGAGGCCTATTTGCATGAGTTGAGATGGTTGCTTTTGAATTTAATTTCAGGTCACCTCAAGGTGCTGGACTTTGATCCAGGTTTCATGATTTTTAGCAGAGGTCATGTCGAAATTTTAGTAGCATTAGAGGCTTATGGAGATAGGTTTTCCTGTCTCCTGCTGGTAGAATCCTAGCATTATGTGGGATGTTACACCCGATTACAAGCATATTGTATTTATATATCCAAAGCATTCATACACAATTCATTAGCCTAATTTCAACATCAAGTTATGTTATTATATATCCAATACATAATACACCACTATATGTTTCATTAATGATAACAACTCACTAATGAAAACATAACTTTAGAGAAGATCAAACTTACCTAGCAAGTTTGATTCCAATATCCAATCTTCTTCTCCTTGTTGAAATGTTGTAGAGAACTTCCAAAGCTAGCAAGCTTGATTCGAAGATCCAATCTTCTTCTCCTTGTTGTTGTAGAGAACTTCCAAGCTAGCAAGCTTGATATGAAGATCCAATCTCCTTCTCCTTATTGTTATAGAGAATTTCCAAAGCTTCTCCCACAAAAACTTTACTTAAGCTAATCTCTTTCTCCTTATGTTGTAGAGAATTTCCAAAGCTTCTCCCACAAAAACTACTTAAGCTAATATTTGTTTCTTTTACTTAATGCTTATTTTTAGCTTACTTACCTTTTTAAAAACTTGCTTAAGCTGTCTTTTATAGCAAAACTTATGCAATTTTTAATTAATAAAAGTTCTAATAAACTTTTATTTGGGTTTAATCTAATTTGTCCAAATATATATAATTAGGTATGACTAATCACCTTTGTTACCACTTTGATTTAATCCAATTAAATCAGGATATAATTTAATTAATGGATTAGTTCAATGTCTACCACTTTAATTTATTCAATTAAATCAAGCCAAATACATATATTATTACATATTTTTATGACCAAAATATCCTCTAATGGTAGAGATATTTATGAAATTACAACAAAACCCTTGTGTGATTTTGGATTAATCCAATTAATCCAATTGGTCCAAAATAAATAATTAATGTTATCCAATAATACTTAATTATTTAGTTGATAAATATAATATCAAATATTATTTATTATAAAAAATTATCGGTTACCTAAGTGTTCAGCGAGTACATTTTTATATGTGGGACTCTCTAAGTCCAGACACGTAGAACAGCCATGGTTCCGGTTTAGAATCGGAACCGAACCGGTGGGAACTGGACGGTTTCGGTTTCAACCGGTTCCGAAATTGAAACCAAAACCAAAATTTGTTGATTCAGTTAGGGTTCACCCCTAATCGAACCGAAAAGAATCGCTGGAACTGGACTGTTCCAGAGTGGTTCGAACCGGAACCGTTGGAACCGGACGGTTCCAACAGTTCAAACAGGAAACATTGGAACCCGACGGTTCCAGCGGTTCTATGGTAGAACCGTTTTAAATTTTTAAAAAAAATCATTATTAAAATTAAAAAAACCGGAATGAAACCGGAACCGTTCGGTTCGGTTCCGTTTCCAGTTCGGTTTCTGTTCACAACCGAAACGGACCGATGGCCACCTCTACGGATATGTCTGTCATAAAAGCCTGGCTTATATGTACGCAATTCGACCACCTCCGAATTTGTGAAGAATACGAATGATATTTCTGAACTATACAAGTCAATGTCATATTATATATTTAACAATCCATCCGTTGTAGGCAATCCGAGTTGTGCTTAGGAAACATAGATTACACCGTCAAGTTTCTGAGGCTCACATCTCATGTCGATATATCCACGATTCTTTATAACTAATAAGAACATCATTTCTGATAGACGCGATCCACCCTATGTGATGGCTTTGGCCAAAGTCTTAAGAATCATGACTACTCGCATGGATACAGAGACCCCTTATGTTCACTATGGGCCGACGGATCCTATCTTGATACACACTTGATTAACGAGTGCATCGGTCAACACCCAATAAACATCTAGCGGTCATATCACGAAAGGTCTCTGACATATATGCCATCAAAGTGTGGAGAATCACACAAAAAATCAATGTTATCCTATAGTCAAAGGTTCACATATGCTATTCGACTCGAGGAGATTCTTATTGATGGTGGTGTGTACTTCCAACTATTAGGAATCACCTATGAGTCATTAAGTATTCGCTCCAACAAATACTCATATGTATGTACGAGCTACCCTTGCTCATGGTGTGTACATGTCTATAGGGCCATTGGAATGAATAAACTAGTGCAAAATAATTAATTTTCCTTTTAATAAATGTACATTTTTTAGTGTTGATCACCTATGTCAAGTTTCTAATGATTTACCACGACTATTCTATTGTTGATCGATAATAAAATATTCAATCAAATATAAAGAATAATAAGCAATCACATAACAAACCTAAAAAAATAAAAATATGCAACTTAATTAAATATAGTGCTTAAGGTCCATTACAACCTTAGATAAAATGATTTAGCTACTCATGATAATCAATAAAAACGAGCTAATTATTATTTATACAAAACGAATTCATAAAAGATAAACTAGAAAGAAAAGTGAAGAAATAATTATCGTTTATAGTCTTCGTCTTCAATCTCTTACATCAGTTGAAGCTATTGTTTTTGCTTTGCTCTAGGCGTTCTTCTTTACTCCGAGACTCCAAAATTATGTAATGAGATTTGATAATAGATTTTGGGACGAATTTGTGGGCTATAATTTCGTGTACATAAAAAAGAAATGCATTTTACATGTATTTTTTTATTTTAATTAAAGTAGGCGATATCTAAAATATATACCCTTTTGGCTTTATAATCATCTATCACACTTATGATCATAATAGAGAAAGGATTATAGGAACACATCTTTAATGCTTTATCTTCTTTAATATTTGTTTGTTTCTCTTTAGAACTCCAACAAAATATAAAATATTTTTTAGCTTTTAATGATGATGAATGAACTAGTTAAAGTACTAGTAGCCAATGACCCAAAAAAAAAGAGTAAACTAAAGCAAATTTTATCGAATTTTAATATTTAATTACAAAACCATGGTTTGTTGATTAGTTGAATGTTTAATGTTAATTTGTCGGATTTTTTTTTTTTTTAAATAAAGGAAATAAAAAAGCAGTTCCATTTTGATTGATTTGCCTGCACTAACCTTCACTTTCTCATGAAGATAATAATCATCTTAAAGCTTCTTAGGGCATCTTTAAATAAACCCTAAATCTGACTTTGTTTATAGATAATTCATCATGACCTTATTCTGTACTTATTTATACAATAAATAAATAACCTTCACTTTTGATAAGTGAATTAATAAATGTATAACAAACAACTGGTTCTTAGGAGAAAGCCTAAACCTAAGACCATGAATTCATTGTTTGTTTAATGGATTCATATAATTGAACATAAAATAAGAATTTTTTCGAAGTCTCTTATTCATATCTCTCATTACAAGGTGTTATTCGATAATGTCAATTTAATTAGCATACCTCTTATTAACTCGAACAAACATTCAAATATTTATCCTATATTTACTTACGAGGGTACTCCTAATGGTTTGAAAACCACATCAACATGTCTTCAATCTTACTAATAAGGCATTGCATGATCATGTCTAGGCAGAATTTTTGAACAGTAATGATATATGAATAAATAGATGAACAAAATGATATCTAAAACTAATCATAAATACATGTATTGTTGAGGAAAATATCCCACATCGGCTGAGATAAATAATTAAACTCAAAATATAAACATTGGGCAACCCTCAACTCTCAAGCTGACTTTTGAGTTGAGTTAGGCCCACGAATTTCAACATGGTATCGGAGCCACATTCATGCACGGGTGGACCCACACTACCCGTCCACGTGACATGAACCAGGTAAAAGACCGGTTTGCACGTGAGAGGGAGTATTGAGGAAAATATCCCACATCGGCTGAGATAAACAATTAAACTCAAAATATAAATATTTGTCAATCCTCAACTCTCAAGCTGGCTTTTGAGTTGAGTTAGGCCCACGAATTTCAACATGTATTATGCTATTAAAAATTAATTTTAACACATAATAATTAATATATGTACTTAATTTTTTTTTTTTTTTTTTTGAAACGATGGAAACCCCGCCACCAAACCACCCATTGTGGGCCGCGGCGCAGGTAAAACCACCGGCTGTCCCAGGCTCTTACAAGAAGTGCACCCCCTGGATTCGAACCCAGAACCTCAAGGTGAGATCCTAGACCCTACACCACCAAGCCACACCCCTTGGGGACATATATATTTGTACTTAATGATTAATTAATGTCACCATTTTATTCATTAATCATTTTTCAAATGATATCCTTATTTTCACGTCTTCTAACTATTTTTTCAGCTACTTCAGGGTTGAAAATTTCAGATAATATATTTCAGTTCATTGTATCCACCTTCTCCGTTAGATTTTTAATTATAATATTTTTCTCTCAACTTGCTAATCATATAAAAGTATTTACACACACCATAGTAAAATTATAAAATACTAAAAGTATAGATTAAGAGCACCCAAATCTCAATTTATTTTTTCTTTTTGGCTAACATATATACCCCTTATAGAGAGGGATATAAAACAAACACAGAGAAACCCAGACATTAAACAATAAATATTATCTTCAATCCTTGAATGATAGTTTAGTTGGTTTAATCTTACCGTGAAATCAAGAGGTTGTAGATTCAAATTTTAGAAGATACATTTAATTTGAGATTGGATAAGATGAATATGTATTATAAGTTGTTTCTTTAAAAAAAAAAAAATTTAACCATTACGCTCAAGTATTACAATAAAAGTATAAGCTAGTTTATAAATTTACCAAATTATGTACCAAACACTATATAAAAAAAGAATATAAAACAAACACATGCATGCATATATTAAAGTGTGATTAATCTGTTGAAACTAGTAGCTAGCTATATGGAGCTTGGATCAAATTCCTCAGGAGAAAGCACTGATCAAACATCAACTGCATGCTTTTTATGAACTTTGCGGTGCCCAATGCCAAGGGCTAGCTGCTTTAAAAAGCTAGCACCTGTTATAATTTGTCAGAAATATACATATTTTCTGCTACCTATGGGATTGCATGCATGCTTTGCTTTTCTTTTCTTTTCTTTTCTTTTTTTTTTATTTTTTTTATTTTTATATGTATCAGCTTTATAATTTTATTTTCAAGAATCATAAACTTGGACTTTGCTCCAGCTTACTCAAACTGCGACAACGAATATTTGTTCCTTTATTCTGTAATGCACTTTTATCATTTATGTGGGGTCATCTGATGTTTCATTCTGATTATGCATCAATTTATATAATATATATATATATATATATATATATATATATATATATATATAGTTTTTATATAAAAGAATTTGTTGCTGTATCATCACTCATTATGAATTAATTGACTGGAGAAAAGTTTCAGGTGAACAGTGGGCCTCGTACGTAAACATCGTTAGACTCTCGTTCTGGTTTGATTTCAGGTGAGAAAATAAAATTGTGCTTTAGTTGAAATATGAATTTTAAATATTTATAAAAAATTACAACTACTCATCGTGATTTATTTAAAAAATTATGTTTTATAAAAGAGAACCTACTATCAAAATATTAAAAGACATAACATAATTAATTTTTATTAGCATAAATCAAATTTACGAAAGCCCGTTTATAAAATTACCATATTTTTTAAGCACTATACTTGATAGAACCTAAATTAGAGGGTACGGATGTGGGTGTAAGCTAATTTGGTCCGTAATTTTGAAGTACGCTAACATATAAGGAGAAGGGTGTTGTGATTCTCTGCTCATTGAACAGTGTTTTATGAGAAAAAATAAATACTCTCTATTACTACTTGAATAGAATTTACAAGTATTACAAAATTTGTACAAAAAACCTCACATACTAACTAAACTCTCTAAGCTCTCTTACTTGGATGTTACACTCTAACCTCTCTTACTTGGAGCTTCTTGTTGGGGATGATTTGAGCTCCCAATTAGCTCTCAATTTACAGAAAAAACAATGGCTCAAATGTCAAAGTTAATTCGTAAGTTTGTTTATTTTTCAAACTCTATCTATATGTGGTTTGGATGCTTGCAATGGTGGTTTGCAATGCATGCCACAATGCATGCAACTGGATTCAACAATTCTCCCCCTCCAGCTACATCCAAAACGATTTTCATTTGATAGTTATCTCTACTATGTCTCTGCACAGCTCTAGCTTGTTCCGATTGACCACCTTTGTTGACATGTCAACTGTGTCTCTATACAATACTATTCTCCTATGTCTCTTCACAGTACATTTCACTGTGTCTTTGTACAGTACTCTTCTGCTATCATGTTTCTTCACCCATTTATTCCTCAGTGCCTTCTTGCCTTGTGGGAAACTCTCTGGCTCCCCTTCATCAGTAACCAGAATATATTCGGATCCCGGATAACTGGTTGATGGAATCCTGCTTCGCTCAGATTTTCTTGTTTGAAGTCCACTGGTTTTAGGAGGTCTTCCATCATCTAAATCTATGGATGATCTTGTAGCATCTAGTGGAGCAGGTTGCGGCTCTCTCTGCTCAACACTCTCTTTTGTAACATCCGATGGAGCAGGTTGTGTCTCCCCCTACTCAACATCCTCATTTGCCTTCTCTAGTTCTACTTCTGAAATTACATTGTGCACCCTATCTGTGGCCAATTGTGTCGGTGCTCGGTCTGGATTTCTATCGGTACTGGAATTGGAAGACATCTAGGGCTTTTCAATGTCTTCAATTGTCTGGTTTTCAAGAAACTCAACATCCCGGCTTCTGATGACCATCATTTTCTTCGGATCTCATGGTGTGTATCCAAATTATTCATCTCCATAGTGATGAACGTGTTGGAATTTTGGGCGAAGGGCGCGACAGAAGCGTTGTTCGGGCGAAATCGTAATTTCAAAACTTTTTCAAATTACCGAACAAATTATTCAATATCTAATATGAATAATTTATTCATATTTCACCTAAACACATTTATTCGATATCAAATAACGACATAAATAAGTAGAAACTTCACGAAACTTTTACGAAAAATATTTTTCCGTAAAATGACGCAAAACACATTTTTGACCGAACCGACCACCCAACACTTATGAGGGCTGCCTAGGTCAGCCCCAATAGTTTTAGGGCAGTTCATGGGATGCCCGAACAGTGACAAATTCACTGTTGGATAGCTGTCACTCGGTTGGCTCAAAAGTGACCCGGTAACACCGTTTTCGCTTATTTCAACTCCGAAATAATTTCCGGCAATTGTTCCAACACCCAAAATACATCCAATACATTCATAAGACATTATTTTCATCACCATATGAACAATATTTCCAGATCTTATCCAGAAGCTATAATTATCAATTTTTCATGCTTTAATCCAAATTTTTCAAGATTAATCTAATTAATCAAAGCACCAATCAAAGTCACCACACATGAACCACCCAAGAATAATTATAGGCATTACAAGAGTGGTCATAACACTCTAGAATGGAAACATGTTATCAAATGAACAAATTGGATACATATTACAATAATAGCACCCAAAACACTTCACATATGCATCATCACTTCCATATCCATCCACCAAGACCAAAAGCCCCAATTTCAACAAACAAATGAACCCTAGAATTATTCTAACAATTCAAGAAAACAAGAAACTAATTTCCAAGCTTAGGGTTGTAGAAGATTACCTTTAATCTCTTGTTTTCCTAAGCTTTCTTGAATTTTCCTTCATTTTCTTCATGATTTGATCAAACAAATCTTAGGGCTTTTCTTTCTTAAAGTTTCGGCCATGGTGAGGGTTTTAAAGGAAAATGAAAAAAAATTCAAATAAAAATAAGAGATGACCGACTCTTAGGGGCATTTTTGTCCAAATTTATTTAAATTTAATCCAATAAATAATATTAACTTTTTGGTAGCAAATCAAATTTGCACACATTTAGGTTAATTAAATCATGCCATGTGTTTCAATAATAAAAACATATTCATACCATTTATGAAATATAGATATTATTTAACTATTCAAATATTTAACAATTAAATATCTAAATAATAATTAATATAATTATTATCATATATGTATTTTTATTACATTAAATAACAAATACATATATTAATGGCATGTGTCAAATTCATTTGACAATTAATTAATATGTATCAAATCAAATTTTGTATCAAATACAAATACATATTAATTACGATTGACCAAAAATACCCTTATGCATGTGTTATCGTTTAACCGATTAAATGATCCGAATTAACTCATTTAATCCGATGAAATATTATGAATAATCTGTATTATTCATAACGTGTTGCCCAAGTGCTCAACAAGGGACTCTCTAAGTTTAGGTTTATCTGTCACGAAATCCAATTTCATGTCCATAATTCACCCACTCATGAATTATGACGACCGCGGATAATCTCGCTAAACTATGCAAGTCGAAGTCACTACATACGTATAATCCCTCCGTCACAGGCTATCCATATTATATCTGGGATATAGATGAAAACGTCAAATCCTTTCGGTATAATATAGTCGACTTTCAACGATCTCTAAATAACACTATGAACTGATTTACGAAGTTATACAACGGCCATGGATTTACTAGATCGCAAACACGTGCAAGATGTCTATGCCATGTACACATGATTGACTGATTCTATCTTGATACGCACAGGATATCATGAACATCAGTCCACACCCAAAGAACATGCGGATGTCTGATCATGAATAGATCGGTGACGTGACTACTATCAAAGTGCAGAGGATAACTCATATATCCATAGTGGTATCTCAAGTCGAATGACCATTATGCTCGCTCAACTCGAGAAGATTCCTATTGACGTTGGTGTACCATCTATTAGGAAATCTTCAGTGAGTCGTTCAGTGTCTATCAAATAAACACCTACATGTCTATACGAGTCTCCCGAGACTCATGGTTCATTGGGATAAACCATCGGACCAAGTCACGATATACAACATGTACTGGTCTCAGCAGATTTTACTAACCGACCCGTGTTAGTAAATCTTGACTAGGAACTTTATTTAAGGATATACATCTTATAGTGACGCATCCCAATGTCAATTACAAACTACGTTGTAACTACGCACTACGTTGTAAATCCTAGGGTCTTTATCTAATATACACGTATCACTAAATCAGATTTAGTTTTAATCTAATCATAATTAGTATCTAATCGTAATTAGATCAAATATGTATATAAAAGACAAGAGGTTACCATTAAATAAGTAATATTATGGAAAAATACATAGTTCATATTTATGAATCGGACATAAATACGATCCGGATTGGCACTCCGAGCACACAACCCTAACAATTTCTCCAACTTACTCTAGTGCAATCCATGTCATCATGTACACATCTCAATATATATCACATACTCATGGCCCTCTAGAGCTCACCTAGCACTGAAGAGGTAGGCAACAACAGTAAGCCCGCTTTTTAAAAATTGAGTCCGTCCAACAAACTCAATCGTTTTCCTTAGTCAGCATCATTCATATTTGTAGAATTCAAATTCTACATCAATATGACTCAACAATATACTAGTATTGCGCTATAGCTACTGAGTTGTCTATGTACTTAGAGATCAAGTCCAAATACTATGAGACAACCGCAAGCACTATACAAATATGAAAAATTCTAATCTATAGGGTCACGATGCAACTTCATAAGTCAATACTTCATAAGTTGCAACTGATTCCACTAGTTTGTAGAATCAACGGTGACACTCCCACTGCATCTTTTCTCACTTTATATGACATAGACCATCTAATGTCATAATTAGGATCAAAACTAATCTGACCTTTGGTTGAAGACTAAATTCTCCATGAATAAGAAACTCATTCTTAATATCTCTAAGATAACAAAGAACATGTTTTAAGACCGATCATATGGCCTGTAACATATCAAAATAACTCGTAACAATTACGATTAAATTGATATCTTTAATCGCACATAATATAGTATTCATTATGCTATCATCATATGATGCATCAGATTGACTAGACATTCTAATCAATTTCTCTTTCGACAAAGGAATCATCCTTTAGGAAAGATGAATACTATATATATAAAAGACATGTTAACCGTCAAACAATTATACTAACTGTCATACAGATAGTCTTACTGTGTCCATTATTAGATCATATATAATACGCTACTAATGGGAGTATCTCACAAGTCTCTTAGTTTTATATCATATATGAATTTATATCAAAATATCAGAGACTACTCTCACTGCTTACACGGAGAAAAGAAGTCTTAAGTAAATATTTTACTTTACAAACATCTCAATATTACTTTAACAATGATATTGTCGTTAGGATATATAACCTTAGAAGAAATTTATATGCTCCCACTGACCCTACTATCACATATGTATTCTCTATGTTTTGATAAAATTAGACAATCTGACTGTAACAAAATTAGAGAACACAGATTTTCGAAAGCTTATCTGAGTCTACAATAGGCTCTATAAGACAATATATCAAACGTTGATCTTAGCAGAATACAAACTCTAGGGCCATTCTAGAACGAACTCTTCAAACAGAAACCACAATGGATTTCTCATTCGAAGAAAATATTCAGGAACGCCACTTTGCATTCTTTAACCAAATACATAGTTTAATATCAACATTAACCAACAGATCTTTTAATTGATCAATTAGTGCGACTAGAGACAAGTTTTCTCAGAATCTACAATAGATCACTAAGTATAACTTTTCTCACTGTCATACTATAAAGGTCAAACCTTTATCAAGCTCACTTTGCTTTTGCTGTGCAAACAATTTGCACATTTTATGAACAATTCATAACGAAAGCTTAATCAAGTTAAAAACTTGATCGTAGTAAGCTACGAACAACCTAAATCTATGGTTCAAATGTAATTTCTGAAATCGATATCAAATATCGCTCCCATTATAAGTTATAGGATAATTTTCTCTTCAATAAGAAAATAACATAACCATTAAGAATCAAATACTTTGTGAATGATTCTGACATCCTATTGGACTTATACGAAAGTTGTCTAAGGGTCTTTTCATCTTATTAATTATGTAGTTCCATCATAATTTATCACTCTCACATTTGACTTCAATAAGTCAAGTCTTTTCTACAATTATCAACATATGATGTTACACACCAAGTAATGAAATAATTTTCTTACTCGGTATCGTAGAAAATATATTCTATCAAATAGAATACAATATTCTATTAAATAGAATAAATGATAAACTTTTACTTGTACCTCCAAGGTGCGAGTACTTCTAATTATATAACCATTATATAAAAAGGAAGATTCAAATCTCAAACATTTTAAGATTCGAATTTTCTACTTATACATATCATATACGTAACTGTAGAAACTAATGGAACAATAATTAAAAGGATGAATTAGTGTTACTGGAGCATAACCCTAATAGTATTGAAAACCAATTCGGTAACACTCAATATCAAACGAATCAAATCATATAAGATTCGATTTCACCCACTGACCAATTCTATCACGATGTAATCGTAGAAGAATAATATTGAGTAAGAATCAGATCTATTAAATAACTATAGAACTAATTGCCATAAATTCAGATGTTTGATCATATCAAACATCCTTGAACAATTCAAAGGATTCACGATGAAATCTAAAATTATAGTTTTCAACACTTCAAATAAAATATCTTTGAACTATTCAAAATATTCTATCCCTGTTTCATTAGAAACATATTGAAAGTTCTCGAACAATTCAAGACGTTCAACATATTCTCTTTTAGAAACACGTAACTAAGTCTTGACAATTCATTAACTAAGTTACAGAGTAAAGAAAACTATCTAAGGCAATTTAACGCAAAACATGTTTTTTACCGAATCGACCACCCAACACTTATGAGGGTTGCCCAGGTCAGCCCTAATAGTATTAGGGCAGTTCATGGGATGCCCGAACAGTGAAAAATTCACTGTTTGGATAGCCATCACCCGGTTGGCTCAAAAGTTACTTGGTAACGCCGTTTTCGCTTATTTCAACTCCGAAACAATTTTCGGCAATTGTTCCAACACCCAAAATACATCCAATACATTAATAAGACATTATTTTCATCACCATATGAACAGTATTTCCATATCTGATTCAGAAGCTATAATTATCAATTTTTCATGCTTTAATCCAACTTTTTCAAGATTAATCTAATTAATCAAAGCACCAATCAAAGTCACCACACATGAACCACCCAAGAACAATTATAGGCATTACAAGAGTGGTCATAACACTCTAGAATGCCAACATGTCATCAAATGAACAAATTGGATACATATTACAATAATATCACCCAAAACACTTCACATATGCATCATTACTTCCATATCCATCCACCAAGACCAAAAGCCCCAATTTCAACAAACAAAGGAACCCTAGAACTATTCTAACAATTCAAGGAAACAAGAAACTAATTTCCAAGCTTAGGGTTGTAGAAGATTACTTTCAATCTCTTGTTTTCCTAAGCTTTTTCTTGAATTTTCCTTCATTTTCTTCATGATTTGATCAAACAAATCTTAGGGATTTTCTTTCTTAAATTTTCGGCCATGGTGATGGGTTAAGGGAAAATGAAAAAAAATTTCAAATAAAAATAAGAGATGACCGACTCTTAGGGGCATTTTTGTCCAAATTTAAAATTTAATCCAATTAAATAATATTAACCTTTTTGGTAGCAAATCAAATTTGCACACATTTAGGTTAATTAAATCATGCCATGTGTTTCAATAATAATTAAACGTATTTCATAACATTTATGAAATATAGATATTATTATAATATTCAATATTTACAATTAAATCTAAATAATTAATTAATATAATTATATTATATATGTATTTTATTTACATTAAATAAAAAATACATATATTAATGGCATGTGTCAAAATCTCATTTGACAAATAATTAATATATATCAAATCAAATTTTGTATCAAATACAAATACATATTAATACAATTGACCAAAAATGCCCTTATGCATGTGTTTCATTTAACCGATTAAATGATCCGAATTAACTCATTTAATCCGATGAAGTATTATGAATAATCTGTATTATTCATAACGTGTTGCCCAAGTGCCTCAACGAGGGACTCTTTAAGTTTAGGTTTATCCGTCACGAAATCCAATTTCGTGTCCATAATTCACCCACCATGAATTATGACGACCACAGATAATTTCACTAAACTATGCAAGTCAAGGTCATTGCATACGTATAATCCCTCCGTCACATAATATCCTATTATACCTGGGATATAGATGAAACGTCAAATCATTTCGGTATAATATAGTCGTTTCAATTTACGATCTCTAATTAACACTCGAAACTGATTTCCGAAGTTATACCACGGCCATGGATTTACTAGATTACAAATACGTGCAGGATGTCTATGTCTTATACACAGGACTAACAGATTCTATCTTTATAGGCACAGAATATCATGAGCATCAGTCCACACCCAACGAACATGTGGAGGTCTGATCATGAATAGATCAGTGACGTGACTGCCATCAAAGTGTAGATGATAACTCATATATCCACAGTGGTGGTATCTCAAGTCGAATGACAACTATGCTCGCTCAACTCGAGAAGATTTCTATTGACGTTGGTGTACCATCTATTAGGAATTCTTCAGTGAGTCATTCAGTGTCTATCAAATAAACACATATAAGTCTATATGGGTCTCCCGAGACTCATGGTTAATTAGGATAAACCATCAGACCAAGTCACAATATACGACATATACTGGTCTCAGCGGATTTTGATAACCAACCAGTGTTAGTAAATCTTGACCAGAAACTTTATTTAAGGATATACATCTTATAGTGACGCATCCCAATGTCAATTACAAACTACGTTGTAACTTCGCACTACGTTGTAAATCCTAGGGTCTTTGTCTAATATACACGTATACTAAATCAAATTTACTTTCAATCTAATCATAATTAGATATCTAATCATAATTAGATCGAATATGTGTTTAAAAGACAAGAGTTGCTACCATTAAATAAGTAATATGGAAATATGTATTGTTCGTATTTATGAATCGGTCATAAATACGATCTGGATTGGCACTCCGAGCACCAACCATAACAGAGCGACCAATATGCATATATTTTCCACCTGTCTAACTTGATGTTTTGTGAGTTATCTCGAGTTTTGTGAGCGTTTTGATGTGTTTTGGGTTCGTTTTATAGAAAAAATAATATCGAGACTCAATGGAATCAACGAGGGATGAAAACGGTAAAATACAGAGCAAATCAGGCCAAATTCAGAGTCAAAACGCACGTCCCAATGCTAGTTTGCTCGTCGCGACTTGTGCTTGTTGAAATTGCTTCCAGATTGCAGCCAAAATTTAAGTTGCAGCGTTACGACGCTTGCGTAACCTGTGAAAATCGTGATCACATAGCCTAGGAATATACATGAAGTTGTCCTTGCATCGAGCTTCTGCCTGAGCTACTTGGATACATATGCAACGGTTAAACACCCGGATACTCGAAGGTGAGAGTATGAAGGATTTTTAACAGATCAAACATTCTTTGGAATCTCAAAATTCAACGGTATAGATGGTGATCTGTTGATCAGGTAACAAATGGTACGAACAGCTTCTCCCCAGAATGACATTGGCAGCTTAGCCATACTAATCATGCTTCTGACTTTTTCCATAATGGCGTAGTTCATTCTTTCAGCTACACCATTATTCTTCGGGGTACGTGGAATAATTCTCTCATGTCGAATGTCGTGTCTCCTATAGTAGGCATCGAATTCCCTGAAACTATTCTCGTTTCCAAAGTCTGTACAGAGGCACTTCAATTTCTTCTCTGTTTCACTCTCTACCATAGCGGGAAACAACTTGAACTAATCCATGACCTGATCCTTTGTCTTCAGGAAATAAACCCATATTTTTCGAGAAGCATTATCAATGAAAGACATAAAATATTTGTTACTGCCCAATGAATCAACCTCCAAGGGACCAAAAATAACAGAGTGTACAAGACTGAGTAACTCTGATCTTCTCTTTAAAGAGAAATTAAACGAGACTCTGTGTTTCTTACCAAACAAACAATGGCTGCAATGACCTAGTGCACCATCCTTGGTAAGCTCTTTCTTGGTCAGGGAAGACAACCCTCTTTCACTAATATAACCGAGTCTCTGGTTCCACATATTTTAAGAAGCCTATTTTTCAGCTACATTGAGGCTGTCTGCAAAAATATTCACATGAGTATTGTCTAAAGTGTCGTAAATATGTAATCAGGCGACAACCATGACACCTTTTATCATTCTCCACGTGTCATTGCTAAAGTGGCTAGCATAACCCTGTTTGTCAAAAGCTATCATCGAGAGTGCATTCAACCGAAGTTCTGGAACATTAGTGGCATTCTTCAAAGTTAATATACACCTGATATTTGTCCGCAATTGAAGATCACCAATTCTTATTATCCCATAGGAAATAATATTTCCCATATTCACTTAACCAAAATCTTATGCTTTGTATATTGTGAAGAAATCTCTGTGAGGAGTGACGTGGTAGGATGTTGTAGTATCTACCACTCACTCAACATCTTGGGTTGCGGTGTGAAGGCATGTCTCTTCATACATGGAGCATATGAATACATCTCATTGGACAACTACTAGTGTCTCTCATTCGTTATTCTTCGATTGGAAATTGCCTTGGCTCTGCTCTCATTGCAGTTTTCGACAATTCTTCTTTATGTGGTCTTCAATGCCACAATGGGAGTACTTATAGGTTGGCGTCCTTCTATATGAGGATCTACCATTGGTTGTGCTTCTACCTCTCCCCCTTTATCTTCCTTAATGTCTTCCTCGAGTCTCTGTGATGAAGGCTTCTGTATGTTCTGAGCCAACATATTTTCTCCTGGACTCATTCGACGTGGAATCTCTTACCATAGGCATAATAAGTTTACCTCATGGAGCCGAATTACTGAGAGTGACCACCAATGTCTCTGAGATACAAGGAAACTAACTAAGTAATATGAGGGCTTGTACTTCATCTCCCAGTTACATGTCTACTGCAGACAACTAGTTCAATAGGCTATAGAACTCATTGGTGAGTTATGCAACGGAAGTTCCACTTCATAGCTTCAAATTCACCAAACGCCTTATTGATAGGGCTTTATTCCAAGCTGTCTTGGCCTGGTACATGCCTTCCAATTTTATCCACATTTCGTAAGCATATGTATCCTGTGCTACATGGTGGAAGACACTATAGCCGATCCACTACCTAATCTGACCGAGAGTAATGTTGTTGAGTTTATTCCAGTCACTCTCTTTGATAGAATCTGGTCTCACTCACTTCACCTCAGTTATATCGAAAAAATATTTACATTACAAATAATTTGTCATTCGAGACCTCCTGAGAGAGTAATTTATTGCTGTCAGCTTGATCAACGCATCATAAGAGGAATCTTCCATTTCTATTTTAAGTTTAAACTTTAAAATGAAAATAGGACAAAATCGGAGCTGAGTTTCACAAATCAGAGGTCACCGTTACGTCCGAAACGATCGAAAATGATGGATTTGATTATTCGTTGGTCTAAATCCGACTCATGGGCTGATTTGTAAATTTCTAAAATTTTTGGGGATAATATATAAATTTCAAAACTTCAGGGGGCTCAAGGAAATTTACCAAGTATGTTGACGTGGCAAACATTTGGATGTAAACCTGGCAGAAATGGGACCAATTTGCTGATGTTGCTGATGACGTGACAGACACGTGTCGATGAAGTGGCAGTTTACGTGTTAGACACTTACCGATTTGGCTGCTGATGTGGCACTGACTGTTAATTGACGTGGCGCTGACTGTGCGTTGACGTGGCTTATATGGGACGCTTTCCCTCGCGCAGCGGAAGCGACTTAGGCACCCGAGATCGACCTTGAAATTTTTTCTATCATTTTCCCAAAAACTTAATTTGACCGACCCTTAACATGCACAAGTTACTGCTCTGGTACTGTTTTTAACAACCCGGAACAGTCGCTGAATATCCCCACTCGAGCAGCCAAAATCTGGATAGTTTTTTAACGAAACTGAACAGACCGTGTGTATTGCCTTGTTAACCTAATTTGCTTTCAACTTCAAAAATTTGAGCCACGAAAATTCGCATGCGAAGGAATATATTATAACATTTTCATGCGAATAACTTATGCACACTACAAGAAAAAAGGTCTTTACTGACACTAAGGTTAGTGACACTAGGCTAAAAGTGTCAGAAACGACGTGTAAATGGGCCTATTTCCGTGTTTTTCACTTAAATATCAATAATTACTGACACTATGGTATCAGCGATTTTAGTGTCAGTAATTACTATTACAATAGTATCAGTAAGAAATAAAAAAAAAAAAAAAAACGCGTAGTCGTCTGGAGTCGAACCAACACCTCGCGGAAGTGACGTTTTTCGCATATATTACTGACACTAGAGTATCAGTAAATTTAGTGTCAGTAATTAATGATACCTTAGTATCAGTAAAAAATAAAAAAAAATTATTTCCTTAAGTCTGCTGGGACTCGAAATTGTAACCATTGATATAATTTTTTTTTTATTGTAAGGCTTTACCACTGGGCCAAATCGTGACTTTTGTTCCTTAAACCGCGGTTTATAAAAAATATATGTATTTGTCGGGTCAAAACCTGAACCGTAGTTACCAAATCAATCTTAGTAATTTAGGGTTCCTCTCATCCCACCTTTTTTTTCATCGCGCAGCCTTTGTTCCCCCCTTCTTTACTCTCAAAATGAATCTCTCATTTGTAATTTCTAAAATCTAAACAAAATCCAGTACATCCTATCAATTATCAACCTTCAATGGCTTCAATTTTTACTCTCGTTAGTCGGTCTCTCCTCAGTCCTCTGTAAGCAGTAAGCAGTTCAAACTTCGATTATCAACCTTCAAAAGCTTCAAGTCCTGTTAGGTATGTCATTTTTTGCTCTCTCGGTCTCTCCTCTGGGTTTTTCTTTGCTTTTATTTTGGATCAGGAGGTAGGGTTCCCGGTTGCATGTTGAGATCTATAATGTTGATTGTTGATCCATTTCGTATAACTTTTATATCTGAAGTTTGAATTTTGGGAATTAAGACTGATATATGCAAGGAGATTATTTCAAATCGTGGGGTATAAATTTTCCTTGAATTTCAGTGATTTTTCAGGAATTTTGTTCCAGTTATATGTGGGGTATAAATTTTCCTATAGAAGTGATTGACAAATGTTTATCCACAGATTATGGTTATGTAATCCAGATTTTTATTACCCTTTCTTTCTTATTTAGCTTTCACTGGGTGCTTCTTGCAATTGACATAGTACGACGCACGATATATTATCTGGATCCTAAGGGGAATAATCCTACTGATGAGTTGATGCAAATTGTTAATCAGTTAAGTTATAGTTGTTTTCTCTTTATTTTAACATTGGGTTTATTGTTGCATTATTTATATGATATCCAATTATAATTTTTTGTAGGGGAATTAGAGTGTATCAATCTTTACATTCTAATAATAAGAGCGGTAATGTACTTGGGTATCTGTGAAGGTACAAAGTTATGATATATATATATATTTTTGTGATATGCAACAATGAGAATATTAGAATATGTCTAAATGAACTAATATTGATATGATAATTCTTTTTATAGTGTCCAATGCAGCCTGGAAGTTTTGAATGCGGTTATTATGTGATGAAATACATGCAGCAAATTGTAACAAATGTGAACATTCTAAAAGACAATGTAAGTTAACAATAGTTAAGTTTTCACTAGTCAATTAAGATATCTTACTGTTTAAAATTCTAACTTATAAATATTTTAAAGTTCAAGGGGATTAATGAGTACACTCTGGAAGATATAACGCAACTCCGTGATGATTGGGCAATATGTTGCACATATAATCACACAGTATAATGAAGAGGTAATTACAAGGACATGTTTTAGAGGTGATTATTACTTCCTATTTTTCACTTTAATTCATGACATGGGAAATCTTCTATTCTTGCAGAATACAAATGACAAGGACAACATAGCTATTGTTCGTTGAGTTAATGAAGTAGTATGGTATTTCTCTTTTCTGTAAATTAATACATTCTTGTTTCTACTTTTAGCTTAGAATTTTTTCCCCAGATTTTTTACTTCAGTGAAAGCAATATGAATCATATCTTTTATTTCAGTTTTATGCCCTGATGGGTTTAATTTGGTGGGTTAATTTGTTTTATTTGTGAGTTTTGCTAGTGGGTAAGATTGCTTTGAGACTTGAAAGTTAAAACAATCATGATGTAAAATATTCTATTAACAGTGTCTCGATGTTCTCTATGTCAGACATGAACTTGGAGATAGTTTTTTACCTGATGAAGTTTTGCCATGTTCTGATTGATACTTGTTGAAACCTTTGGGGGATATGGCACCTGTCATCTGATGTGCTTTGAGGTGCAGCATGAATGCTATGGAAGCAGTATTTGATATATTGAGATCTAACATGTTTATCTCATCTATTTTTATGGCAATTACCTGGAATGTTACATTCTAGTACATTTGAGCTTTGAACTTTTAGTTCCAGGAATTCCATAATGAACAACTATCTTGTCATCTTGATTTGCTTCCTGCATTTGGAACAGTATTAGATCATGTCATCTGATAAACTTCATCTGGTTCATGAGATCCTTTTATTTCAGTTTTATGTCCGTCTATATATATATATATGTGTGTGTGTGTGTGTGTGTGTTGTGTGTGTGTGTTATTGATTTGTTTGTTTTGGTGATTATGTAGCGGTATGAAAGATACAACTTGTTATTATGGATGCCATTTGGTTTTTTATATGCATGCTCTTAGGTTGTTGGTATGGTTATTGTCAATAAGTGCTTTATGTGACAAAAATTAGATTAGGGTTATATTTTGTATTTTTATTTGGATGTATTTAATGTTTTTATTTATGAAGATATCGATTTTTTTTGGAAGTCCATCTAATTCTTAACATTTGGTTTATAATTTCAGATTTTGTGCCAGATATCATATTGTTGGGGGATTGTTGCAGGCTTCTCAACAAGTATCATGAATTTTGGTGGGGGCATGACATTTTGATGGGACTTTAAGAGTAGTTTTTGAAATATTATATGTTAATTTAAAGATTGTCTATGGAGTTTTTGTATTCATCATGTGATACTGTTGAATTGATTAATACGATTAATCTATTATATTGCGAATTTTATATAAATGTAATTTGTTAGTTTTTTATTTCATTGAGTTGGTATATATATATATATATATATATATATCTATATATATATATATATTATGATTAATTTAATTATAAAAATAGAATAATTGAATTAATTGTAAATTTATAAATTAAAAAATAACTTATGATGAAATACATCAATAAGATATTGACGGATATTGATACTATGTAACTAAGACACTAAAATCAAATATATGCGATATACTGATACTGCAGTAACAAAATTACTGACACTATAGTATCACTAAATACTGATGATATAGTGTCAATAATTTACTGACATTAAAATAGTGTGAGAGATTACTGATACCATAGTGTCAATAATTTTCTGATACTACAGTATTAACGTTACTAACACTAAGAATCACTGACACTAGAACTAGTGTCAGTGATTTCTGGCTGCGGCAACACTGACACATTATATAGTGTCAGTAAAACCCTTTACTGACACTAATTTAGTATCAGTAAAAGCCTTTTTTCTTGTAGTGGCATGCTGAAGGAATATATATTAACATTTGCATCCGAATAACTTATGCATGATGCATTGAACTCTTCAATCTCCAGTTACTTTTGATCATCCATCAAACACACATCATGTCCATCAAACACACAGATCATGGGTTCTAACTGAGGCTTAATATCGTAATCATTATATTCTCCTAATGGTATTGTTACTATATTTTCGTCAAAGGGGAGGAAGTTCAAGGACTTAAATAGGTTCACATTTAGTACTGCATTTCCTATGAAAACGGTTCTGGACCCCTGTGAAAATGTCATGCGAACAAGAAAGAAAACATGACTACGGGAATATCTAACTACTAATGGTACAGAGAACTAACTGCAATGATTTATGTACTGAAGTTAATGTTGGATAATTATGACCCATAGCGTCACTATTTATAAAAGACATTGTTGTTTTTGTAGAAATTAACTATGTGACAATGAAAATTGCATTTTATCATTTTGTAATTAGAAAACCACCAGAAATCCGTGAGGGTGGACTCGAATCTACTCATTTGTTGAAAATTTCCTTGAGATAATTTTCTCTTATTTTTTCTCTTGTTTTTTTTTCTTTTTCAATCTCATTGAAAAGATGAGAAAGTGAATATGATTAGTTTGTGAAGAGAAAAACTTTCTATTTAAATAGGTTAATTAAATGTACATTTATAAAATTAACCCTAACCCTAATCACACATATAAATATTGGTTAATGTCATTTTTGTCACAATAAAATTATTAATTTCAAAATTAAATATAATATCAAATATCATTTAATTTGAAATTAAAATTTAACATGTAACTTATATCATGATATAAATTACATATTTGATTTTGAATTAAATCAAATTTAATTTAAAAATCAAATCATATATTAAATAATTATCTAATAATTATTAATATAAAAACTATATATTAAACACTTTAATATATAATTCTAAAGTGTGACATTATATAATTATATCAATAAATAATTTTCAATTATTTAATATTTTTCAAGTAAGTTCATAATTGGACTATCCAATTATTCAATGGATTCCTATAATGTAACGAGCTAACACGGGGACCAAATAGACCTATAGTTCCGAGCTTCAATAATCTTAAAATATTAATTAGAACTCTTTAATTAAATATTCTGAATTATTAACTTTAGGTTATTCCACTAAAAACCCAAAGTTGCACTCTCGTTACTGCAGATATATTTTATACCGAAAGTTAACGGCTTCCACCGATATGACCACTGCATACAAAATGACCCTCCACGAGTATCTCATAATTAGAGCCGAGTCATAGTATCTGTTATACCCATCTAATTATTATGTGTCATAAGTACCATTGATTCTCTAATGAACGATTTATTTATAACTATTATAAGTATTAATCTTTCTATTCGTAATAGAAACACTTAAGCGCTCTAACCGTTCAAGTACCGAATCAACCTTTAAGGAAGATACTCATCTACTTCTCGCAAGAAGGAGTGAATTCCATATCTATGTAAAACGTCATCAGCTACACACATATTGTGATATTTTATATCATACCGCAAGTATACAGTGTCAAATTTTAGTAAATGATAAGTAGAGTGTCGAACCCACAAGGATTGGAATCTAATTTTTACTAAATATTATAATTACTAACCCTAACTTTTTCTAGAAACACAATCTAGATATAAAGTAAACGGAAACAAAAAAATAAAAATAAATAAGAAACTAAACGATTTTTATTGCAAGATCAGTTACGAGATGAATTCTAATGTCTGATTTCACCTAGTTATCCACTATGTAGTTGTGATGCCAAATTAACTATTATTCAATTTCTAAGTTTATAAGCGAAGAATCCTAGAGTATTCCACTCCCTCTCCCGAGCAATAGTGAAAAGATTATTAATTACCGACTTCGATATCCCTATAAAAATCTAATAATTAACAATTCATTATGTCTTATGATTCTTTATTAACGTCTTTCAAGGAATTATATATTCTCCCGAACTCTATAAACTTCCAAGATTATATTTTCTGGGTCCTATTCAAATCCCCTCTCCCGAGCGATAGATTTCAATACACAATCATCCAATTTGTGGCCAGGGAATAAGAAGCTTTAAACACAAGAAAATATAAATAAGCTGAATGAAAACTTCATAAAAATTATTTGACAATCAATACATATTTTCAAGCATTAGGCTACGTCATACTCTAGAACAATAGAATTAGTTCATGGCTAATTTAAAGAACAACATCCGAGTCAATAACATAATGATAATTAAAAGAGTTTGAAGAAGAAAAATAAAGAATAAAACCTGAATCAAATTTCTTTGGGTTCCGGATTTCACCACCTTTGTCTCATTCCCTTGTTCTTCAATCTCTTCCTTAGGATCTCTAAATTTTTATGCTTTGAACTCTTTTTGTTGTGTCTTAGCCTCCTCTTGGGTTTTGGACGTGCTTCTATATTTATAGGGATGTCCCGGAGTCCTTGTGCATATAGAATACGACTTTATGATGTTTCTGGGTTCCTGTCGCGATGCCACTTTTGGCGTTGCGGCGCCTAACTCTCCGGAAATATATATTATGGATCCTGTGGAGGCGTCGCAACGCCACCCCAAATTTTCAGGATGAGTGTTTTCTTCATTTTCAGCTTCCCGCGTGCTTCCGTTACGTCTATAAGGTCACAAAATAAGTCCATTTACGCCAAGATCCATGTTCTAATACTTCCTACAAATAAAACATAAAAGAAACTATAAAATATATTAAATGACACGAAATCTAACAAAATAATAAGCTAAAAATACAGGAATAAGTGGATATAAATCGCACTTATCAAACACCCTCAAACTTAAGATTTTACTAGTTCCGAGCAAAAGGAAAAATTAAAAAAAAAAATAAAAAAAAATAAAATTAACTAAGTTAACTAAGCCACTTTCGTAGGGATCGCGATTGCATTTAGCGTATGCAACAAGCCTTTAAACCCTTAGACGACCCTAGTGGATGAGTTATAGTCTCGTGAGGGCTTGCAGCGACAACACCCATAAACGTCATTCACGCACCTGCAATCATGCAAAAAATAAATAAGCAAACAAAATAAAATAGTCCAAATAGTTACACATATTATTGTCCTCAAAGAATGCTACCAATGAAATCAGAGAATCTTCAAAGTACTCAATGCAACTAAAATCCAAGTTATTGAATAAATCATCTAAGCCAGACTCATAGTGTGTGTGTGTGTGTAAAGGTTCATTCAGAGCTCGAATCTTAAGTAAGCCAACTCATTGATTTCATCTAAAAAATTGAGATCTAATGGATCAAACCAAGCTAGATATCTCAAAAATACTTTGTATTTGCCTTTTTTGTGCTCAGTATGGCATGTTTTTTCTTTCATTTTCATTTTTTTTCAACACACCTACCCTTTAAAGTAGCATTTCTCTTCATGGTGGTCCTAACACTCGCCCATAGATAGCTTCACGCTTATCGGTTATATGTAGTTTAAACTCTTTTTTTTTTTAAATTCTTTTTTTTTTCTTTCTTTTTTTTTTGAACCATACCATACATCATAACACTAGCAAATCAAGATAGACATCTAAGCCAACGGTCATTCATCGGCATGTAATTTCTTTAACTAATCACTTTGTCAACTACTTAAGTTCTTACTGTTGAAAACCTATTGTTAAGTGCTTAGAGTCTAACTTAGATCACCTACTCAAGACATCAGATAAAAAATCAATTGGGAACTTATCGTTTCTAAAATTTCATCCTTAAGCAAACAAAACTCATCATTGGACTTATGTTTCACTATCTATGACGAAAAACAAGGATTTTTTTTTTTAAAGGCTAAAAATAGCAGGAACTATTACTACATGCACACACCCCCAAACTTAAAACTTACATTGTCCTCAATGTAAGATAAACATAAAGAAACAAAAGTAAGGAACAACACTACCGTGCATGGAGTTGATCAGGTTCTTGTTGGTCATAATTTGATTGCGCGGGTTGTGTGGGTTGCGCTGTTACCTGCATAAATAAACATGCAAACTAATAAATAAACAAATAGCACACAATAAAATAAATATAAAGTAAAGAAATAAAAATGAATAAATGCAAGGGTTGTCTCCCCGCTAGCGCTAAGTTTAACGTCTTCAGCCAGACGTAACCACCCAAGTGGTCATGGTGGATTCTTCTTTTGTATCCACCGGCTGTTATGACATGAAAAAGATAGCTTGGCGGGCTGTGGCAATGTAACTATAGACGGTCCTCCAGGATCTGTATATTTCCCCCTAGTTTGAAATTTCGGACTACACATTCGGCAAAATTGGCTCGACTAATTAATAATTATTAAAATAAAAAATTTTAAAAATAAAAATATTTCCTTTTTTTACGGCGCTTTGGGAGTGATTTCAGGTTTAGCTGCGGAGAATCTTATTTTATGCATGGCTGCACTATGCTCGTAGGTTACTGAATTACTGATTCACCCTGCGGGTTTGCAACTCACTTCTCTACTATATCTACCCTGTGACATTTTGCATCACCTTGAAGACCCGACATGGCTTTGAAAATATTGAAGGTGACTTCTTCATCTTGAACTCTCATTTTCAGTTCATATTTCTGCACATCAATGACCGCTCTATCGGTTGCCAAGAAATGTCTCCCAAGGATGATTGGGACGTCATGGTCCTCTTCCATATCAAGAACAAGGAAGTCAGCAGGAAAATAGAACTTATCCACATTAACCAATACATCTTCTATTATTCCTCGTGGGTAGGTGAGGGATCTATCAGTTAGCTGTAATATGACCGTGGTTGGCTTTGCCTCACCTATGCCCAACTGTTTGTAGATGGATAAGGGCATGAGATTGATACTAGCACCCAAATCTCATAACGTCTTAGCAAAATATCGATTCCCAATAGTGCACGGTATGTTGAAGCTGCTAGGATCCTTCAGTTTTGGAGGGAGCTTCTTCTGTATAATATCCCTACACTCTTTTGTGAGTGCTACTATTTCAAAATCAGCCAGTTTCCTCTTCTTGGACATCATCTCCTTCATAAACTTCACATAGTTTGACATTTGTTCCAAAACATCTACGAAGTGGGTGTTTATATGGATCTTCTTACAGATATCCAGAAACTTGGCAAACTGAGCATCTAATTTATTCTTTTGAAAGCGCTGAGGATATGGAAAATGTGTCTTCGGGATGGGTGGTGGCTTATATGGAGGAACTGCTTCATTGTTCTCTTCTTTCATCACTGTTTCCTCTTGAATTGCTTCTTCTTTACCTTGACTGCCTTGGTCCGGAGAGGTATCTTTAGTCTCTTTTTCGCTCATGAGGGTTATGGCTTGGCACTGCTCTTTGGGGTTGAATTCAATATTAGTAGGAAACACCCATTTCTGTTGATTACCCATGGAAGAAGCAATCTGCCCAACCTGCCCTTTTAAGGACTTCATCATTGCCCCTATGTTGCCCATATATATTTCAATATTTTTCAGCCTCGTCTCATTCGTCTCAAACCTCTTTGAAGTTTTAGCAACAAACGTGCTAATGAGATCTTCCAATGATGGTTTCTGCTCAGCTCTTTGATTATTGAATCCAGGAAGAGGTTGCAAGACATTCTCTGTATTAGCATATGACAAGTTTGGATGATAATAGTTACGCAGATGATTGCCTCTATAGTTGTTGAAGTTCCAATTGTTCACATATTGGACTTGCTCATATCCTCCGTAAGGTAAGATCATTCTATTAGCAGCAGCAGCTTCAATAGATGGTTGGCCCTGTAAATTGGTCAATGCTGCTAGATGAGTTATGAGGGATGACACTTGAGCTGTAAGTGCAATAATAGGATCCACCTCGTATATATCAGCCACCTTAGGCACAGTAGTGCGTTTACTTGGCCATTGGAAATTATTAGTGGCCATCTCCTCTAGCAGAGCATAGACATATTCAGCAAATTTCTTGAACAGTGTTCCTCCAACAGCTGCATCAACTATGGTTCTATTAGAACCATTCAACCCATTGTAGAATAACTGAATTTGAACACAGTCTTCAAAATTATGTTGTGGGCACCTCCTAAGTATATCTTTAAAACGCTCTTAGGCCTCATACAGATTCTCAGTCTCCAACTGCCTAAATATGCTAATTTATGTTCTCAGTTGGGCTGATTTAATTGGTGGAAAGAACCTTGCAAGAAATCATGTGGCCATATCTTACCATGTCATGATGCTCCCCATTGGTATAGATTGCAGCCAATCCCTCGCTTTATCCTTTAAAAAGAATGGGAATAAACGTAGCCTGATAGCCTCTTTAGTCACGCCATTCATCTTTATGGTGTCTATCATTTCCAGGACCATCCTTAAATGCATATAGGGATCCTCTACAGCTGAACCCCCAAATTGGTTCTTTTGCACCATGTTGATCAATGAAGGTTTTAGCTCAACGTTGTTAGCATTGATTGGTGGGTGTGTAATCCCATAATAATTATCGTCTATGACTGGCTTGAAGTGATCTCGGATTGCCACCTGGCGTGGATTATTCTCTCTATTTTCAGCCGTCATTTCTTATTTTCAAGTGTCATTTCTTTCCTTAGTCTCCTCGTTGTTCTTTCCATTTTATGATCAAACAGGAGCGAGTCGAGATTTTTGGATCTTCGCATCCACGAAAGCACAAAAAGATAAAAGAAAAAGTAATCAAATAAAAAAAAAAGCAAAACAAAAAAAAGCAAAACAAAAATAAACTAAAAATAAAAAATAAAAATCTAAATTAAAGCTAAAGTTACTTGGTAATAGTATTAATGTGAATAAGATTAACAATCCCCAGTAACGGCGCCAAAAACTTGTTGCGATATTTTATATCGTACCGCAAGTATACGGTGTCAAGTTTTAGTAAATGATAAGTAAAGTGTCGAACCCATAGGGATTGGAATCTAATTTATACTAAATACTAAAATTACTAATCCTAACTTTATCTAGAAACACAATCTAAATTTAAAGTAAATTGAAACAAATAAGAAACTAAACGATTTTTATTGCCAGATCAGTTACGAGATGACTTCTAGAGTCTGATTTCACCTAGCTATCCACTATGTATTTGTGATGCCAAATTAACTATTATTCAATTTCTAAGTTTATAAGCCAATAATCCTATAGTATTCCACTCCATTTCCCGAGCAATAATGAAAAGATTATTAATTACCGACTTCGATATCCCTATTAAAATCTAATAATTAACAATTCATTATGTCTTGTGATTCTTTATTAACGGCTTTCAAGGAATTATATATTCTCCCGAACTCTATAAACTTCCAAGATTATATTTTATGGGTTCTATTCAAATCCCCTCTCCCGAGCGATAGATTTCAATACACAATTATCCAATTTGTGGCCAGCAAATAAGAAGCATTAAGCACAAGAAAATATAAATAAACTGAATGTAAACTTCATAAAAATTATTTGGCAATCAATACATAGTTTCAAGCATTAGGCTACGTCATACTCTAGAACAATAGAATTAGTTCATGGCTAATTTAAAGAACAACAACATCTGAGTCAATAACATAATGATAATTAAAAGAGTTTGAAGAAGAATAATAAAGAGTAAAACCCGAATCAAATTATTTTGGGTTCTGGACTTCATCACTTTTGTCTCCTTCCATTGTTCTTCAATCTTTTCCTTAGGATCTCTCAATTTTTATGCTTTGAACTCTTTTTGTTGTGTCTTAGCCTCATTTCGGTTTTTGGACGTGCTTCTATATTTATAGGGAAGTCTCGGAGTCCTTGTGCATGTAGAATACGACTTTATAAAGTTTCTGGGTTCTTGTCGCAGCGTCACGACGCCACTTTTGGCGTTGCGGTGTCTAACTCTCAGGAAATATGTATTATGGATCCTGTGGGAGCGTCGTAACGCCACCCCAAATTTTCAGTATGAGTGTTTTCTTCGTTTTCAGCTTCCCGCGTGCTTCTGTTGCGTCCATAAGGTCGCAAAACAAGTCCATTTGCTCCAAGATCCATGTTCTAATACTTCCTACAAATAAAACATAAAAGAAACTATAAAATACATTAAATGACACAGAATCTAACAAAATAATAAGCTAAGAATGCAGGAATAAGTGGGTATAAACCGTACTTATCAACACCAAACCATGTCCCCAAAATACGTAGCTATTGGCCGAGATTGCTTCACCAACCTCTCCTTTGTAAATCAAAGGACATATCCTGCCATGTAGGAGTTCGTAGTACACTCATGATTAAGATCAACCCATATATGATCATCTATTAGACTGATACGAATTTATTTGTTTAACGGATATTAAAAGAAATTCATTTTTATCTTGGTCTAGTCCTATATGATCGCATCATATAAGGTACCTTCATTCCCATGTCACCACATGAACGAACCTGGGTCAAAGTCGTCATACAATATGGAATGGACCGCAGCTGTAGATAAATCACAAACAAAACAAAGTACCCGTTTTTGTTTGCTCTCTACATACTATTTAGAATCACTAATTTCATATTTAAATTCTCTTGCGTATAACACTTACACACTAAATCTGAAAGTACATTTAGTATCCAAGAGCATATGCAACTTTAAAATCAACATTTTAATAAATGAATAACTGCATAGTTTATTACTTAAAATAAAATCCCATTTACATATTACATTATGCTCTTGGGCATATATCTCAACAACTGACACATCAGCGTCTTCAACCTCTGGACGCGCATGAAGCGTGTGGCTCGACTGGTGGCACGTGCGTCATCTCTATTGCTCCGTTTGCTCATCGAAAAATTTCACTGTGCTCCTCTCTACGTGAACAAGCTGATGATATGCTCAAAATTGATTTTTGAGAACTTTCCCTAAATCCGAATTTTTCGCATCGAGTTTCGTTCTTCATCTCCGGGATCCCCAACGTATAACCAAAGCTCTGATACCACTTATTATGATTCTCTGATTACTGAAGAGTATTTTGTGAGGAAAAATAATTATCATCTATTACCACTTGAATAGAATTTACAAGTATTACAAAAAACCTCACATATTAACTACACTCTCTAAGATCTCTTTTTGGGAATAAGCTCTCTTCCTTGGGGCTTCTTGTTGGGATGATTTGAGCTCTCAATTCACTCTCAATTTATAGTGCCTAAAAGTCAACAAATGAATAGTTTACACCTAAAGTTATTTTTGTAAGTTTGTTTATTTTTCAAACTCCACCTAAAGGTGGCTTGGGTGCTTGTAATGGTGGTTGACAATACATGCCACCATACATGCAGCTGGATTCAACGGGATTAGGTTTTCAATATACTATAACTTTTAAAAAAAAAAATAGAAGGTACGAGTTTTTCCTGGGATATAATTTCAACTTCTATGAACATAACACATAAATTCTATCATACAAATTTCAAATAATATCTGTAATCTTGTAAAGAACATTAATATATTCAGATTTCAATCTTATTTCAATGTATTTCCGAAATCTATTTTCCTTCTTCAAAATGTAAATTGACAGGCTATTTTAAGCTAAAGACGGGGCTTATTTTATGGGCTTTCACAGACAAAAGCCCGTGCATTTTATGGAAGGGTTTTGATTTCATTTCAACTTGATGGACCGTGTGCCACTTAAACCTTATTCATTATTTTTTTTAAACAAAAGTGGATATAGAATTTTTTTTTACAAAATATGCAGTGTTTTAATTATATTTTAATGAATTTTTGTTAAAAAAAAAAAAAAAAAAAAAAAAAAAAACTGGACCAAAAATCCACCTTACTTGGACTGGGTCACCAGTTCACGAGGTGAACCGGCCGGATTGGCGATTTGTTGGTCAGTTCGCTGAAATCCAGGTTTAAAGGATCACCCTGAATCGATCTTAAACAGAATCTTAGTTTAACCGGCCCAATCAATCGATCCGGTCGTATGATTTAATCATTGAAAAAATGTTTACTTTTCAAAAGATTCTCAAATTTTTAGGAAAAAGTTGGGTGTGACACTTATCACTTCATTATTTTTTCATTATTGAAGGTTCGTTCCTCAAAGACTTGATGTTTGGCAAGCAAAGCCTCTCAAGAATTTGACAAGAAGTTGGATACGAAATTAAATTGAATTTTGTATTGAGTTTTTTTATAAATTATATTTGTTAGTGGCTTGGTGGTGTATGGTTCAAGATCTCACATTGAGATCCTGAGTTTGAATTCAGAGAGTGCGTTTCCTGTAAGAGTCCGGGACAACCGGGGTTTTACCTGCTTCGCTTAAGCCAGAGAGGGATGGTTTGGCGGGTGGATTTCCAACGATTCAAAAAAAAAAAGTGTGTAAATAGTATAAATATTAGAGGGAAATGACAATCTCCTATATATTTTGTAATAACTATTAGAGGTGCCTTTCTAATACGATGACCTCTGCAGTTTTACATTTAAAACATTTTGGCCCTCACTGGCACATAGTATTTAAAATACAGAAGAGAAAGCACAATCTACTGTCAGCCATTAAATTTGCAAAGCTAAGAAACTCTCCCAAAAAGGAAAGTGAGCCATGAAAATGCTGAAATTTGTGCAGCACAAGGAGACAGAGAATAAAAAGTACAATATACAGATGTAACTATCTTTGCCTACCAACTTTATTCCAATAATAAAAAATCTCTACTTTCATTACAGAAATAAGAAGAATCCTCCAGAATTATACAGTTTCTATTTTCCTCTCCGGAATGTCTTGTTCATCAGATCTTTATATGTTTTAGTTAAATGATTAGCCATTGATATTGGATTCTTGTGCATTCCTATAAAATAATATCTTACAAACACTTTCCTACAAATTCATAATATACCCAAAAAAAAAAAAGGAAGATTCTCATCAACAAAGCATAGCATAAATCCATGATGAGGAGGAAAACAAAATAAATACGGCAAAGGAAAACAAATCCAATCAAATTGGCCAACTCTCACAAATATGATGGTCCAACGCACGAGCCTTCTCAGAAATCCGAATTATTCATCAAATAAACAAGAATCAAATAATATTATAAATGAATATTAAAAGGTTTAAAAAAATGTCTCTCTCTAAATATTGTTCACATACAATGCACATATACCACTCGTATCTCATTCTCTCTATATACTTTTTAAATTTAAAAACAAGAGTCATTGGCGAGTGTGTTTCAGTCTATTGCCAATCTTTGTGAGCTCGAATTTCTTCACAGACTCTGCTACAGTCCTCATCGTGGTGTCCAACATATAAGGTGTGTTCTCAAAGTCGTAACTCGTCCAATTGATGAAGGTTGTGCAAGGCTCAGTCCTTTGTGCGATTGTGCCATGGTAATGGTAGTATCTGATCTTGCCCTCCGTCTTGTGGCTCGTTTGGCCTTGTAGGTTTTGCGAAATGTGCACCCCTGTTGCATACACACTACGCGGTTGAATTGCGTATTTACGATCCCTCCTTATACCTCTTTTTATTTCCTTATATACAAGCTTCTCAAATCCCCATTTCCTGTATTTCACAAGACAAATAAGAATGTTAATAAAATGCCAAATAAATTCTATGAACCCAGATCTACAATGTCAATAAATCTCCATCCCATTATCCCTATTTCTAGATCATTTCAGCATCATTTCTAGATCATTATCCCAATTTGTTTTCATCTTTTCGAGTTCATGTCAACCTTGCAACTAACATCTTTTTTTTTTATCAATGTTTCATTCTACATATGTCGTATGGAAAAAGAGAACATCAGCTATGAAGGTTCAGGAGATTTTTTCAAAGAAGTTAAATACTATTAAACTAATTAACAAGGACATAATCATTTATGAGAAACAATCCAATAGAACAAAGTTCAGCCCACCCCACTTCCCTAATACAATGAAGAGAAAGAAGAATCAAATATGACATACAAGAAGAAGAACTCCAAACAAGTGCACACCACTTGATCTTATATAAATATGCTCACCACTTGATCTTACAATGTTCACAAAAACAATCAAACAAATGGGCAGGTACCACATGGTTTTGATATACCTGAAACTGCTCAATCTTAACAAACAGCACATAGCTTTTAAAGAATACCAAATAAATCCTCATGGCACAAACATACACTATTGAGATGGATAATTTACATTTACAATGGATACTGAAGTTAAAACTTGTAGAAGGCAGAATTGATTGCATTTTTCACATGACAATATCAATTCAACTAATTTCTAAAACAAAAAATATCTACCAAGAGCACTGTCCTAACTTTACTATTTTTAAATTCAGTTTGACCAATTCAAATGCAATAATTTAGCAAGTATTAAAAATGCAGGGCATTTCAGAATCTAGGTTTCAGTTAAGATATACAACAACATTTACCCTCAAAATTTAGCATCATATTTCCTATGACCCCTTGTATTTTTCTTTTTCATTCAAAGCAAACCCCAATTTCCATCCTAATCATCAACGTTCAATGGTCCTTAATCTCAAAATTCTAATAAACTAGCAATTTAAAGTAATAAATGAACCAAGAAAAATTAAATCAAAATAGAAATTACCTGTTAGTTTTTCCTGAATCGCCTGCAAAACAAAGCTGACTGTTCATATGCATCTGTACTATGGAGAATTGATTATAATCCATGAGAGATTCAAGCACAGACTTGATGGTATTCTCCGGCGGCAAATAAATATACTCATCAACATCAAAGAAGAACATCCACTTAGCCATAAACTTGTATCTATGCAAACAATCATTCACAACCAAGAACTGATTATGATAATACCCATCAAATCTTTCTTGCTCCTTAATATCATGCAATGTCACATAACCCAAATCCATCCATGGCTTCAACACTTGAAACACTTCCTCATGAACCCCACCTGCATCATATATCACAAAATGTGATTTTTCCCCAAAAAACCTCACATGATAAGCAATCCATTCCCTAATTCTTTGTGGACTCAACCCTCCATACAAAGGAGACCCACAGTAGAGATAATCATACTTAGGCTCGTAAGTTTTATTATACACACTAAAATCAACACTCCCAGGCTTCTCTTCCAATGAAAATACTACATCAGTTAAATTAAAATTTGCATCCCCACCACCAGCCGTTGATGCATGTAAATACAAAGTTCCTCCAGAATTATCATCATTTACAGGCTCAGCAAACGTGCAATTTACAATTACCACAGTGTAAACGCGGCCATAGCCCCAATCGGGGAGCATTTTGTAGGTTAATTTTGCGAAAGTTGATTTTTTGGTGTCATTTTGAGGAACCCATTCGCATTGGTAAGCTGGTTTCCCATAAACATGAAGAGGCTTTGATGAAAGACCAATGATAGCAAACGTATCAAACCCTCCTCTGTAACTTCCCATTGTGATAAAATTATAAGCTGCTGCCCCGTATGGATTGAATGCCCGCTTGAGGATGCTGTTGTTAAGGATCTGGTCAAGTTCAATGGCCGGCGGCGGCGGCGGTTGTTGCTGCTGCTGAATGTTGGTGTTGGGGTCTGTTTCGTAAGAGATTTTGGAAATACAGAGACGAAGATCAGAAGTGGAGATTGTGAAACGAGAAGGCAAAAACTGAAGAAGAGTGGCGACGCTACAGAGGATAAAGAGAGCAGCTACTATGAGTTTAAGTTCAGCTGCACAGTTCCATATAACCCCAACAAGCGTCTTCTTCTCTCCACCTATTTCCTTCTGATGGTCATGAGGGTCTCTGTTTCTATCTTTATCTAACGCCATTGTTGTTTATTGATGAAGCTTTTGCTTTTTTTGACGTGGGAGATGAAGATGAGGTATTGAAGAAGAAGAAGAAGAAGAAGAAGAAAGGATTGAATGAATGGCTATGAATCATCAACCATAAATTCTTTTAACTCTCTCTCTCTGTGTCTCTTCCTTTGCTCTGTTTTTTTAGAACTTTGATTTTTCTATTTCTGAATCTTCTTGTTTTCTTTATTGGCAGCCTTTCTACAATACTACTAGATTATTGTTGTAACTCCTACTACTACCTAACGATAATCTTTTATCAGATAAGTCCCTGAGTTTTATAAGATTGAAATACGAGTGGAAGCGAGACTCTAAAACACATATATAAAAACTTCAATAAAAAGAACATAGTTCGAGTCCCTTAACGGAGTAAATCTTTGGTGCAACAGTGGTATGGATGACGTGGTACCACTAACCAATTAAAAAATAACATGTTTAATTTTCTTCCTATTTTTTAGTTGTTTTTTGACTTTTTAGCACGCGTGGCAAATGATGATTGGCTTGTTGCATGGATGACGTGGTACCACTATTGCACCAAAGATTTTCTCCCCTTAACGGGTGTGAGAGTTTATTTATCATTTATTTTCAAAATTTTGAGCTTGAAGTAATCTATCGGAACATGTTGAGATTTTTCAATTCTTATTCAGTCTAGTATTTTATATTGATTTTTGTATCTGAATGAAAAATCGCTCAGAATCTCAAACTGAATTATTTGGGATTCTGAATTTTAATCATGATTTGAGATTTTTTAAGTATAAAATATCGAGAGATATAAGATATCGAATTTCAATCGAGATTCGAGATTTTCTGTCATCCCTAATCATAACATACATATTCGATTTATATATAAAACAAATAAATAACATCATATTGCATAAAAAATGGGACCGGCAAGGATATGAGTAAGAATACAAAAGCTCATTAAGTGTGTAATGTGAGACATCAAATAATGGATGACCTATCATTGTATAAAATTCATATGAACAATGGTACTCTTCATCTGAATACTGGGTGTATAGTGTATTATGTGTGCATCTCTATCATTGTTGATAACAAAATCGACTTTAACTTGAAGTTGCTGAAGAAGTAATTAAAATTAGCAAAAAAAAAAATTAAAAAATTAAAATTTATAAATGTTATTAATTTCTATAAGATTTGTCTTTCCTCAGTTATACTCATATCATGACATCTTTGATTTGTCAACTTTCCTTTTTTATCCGGTAAGATTTTTATATTTTAAAGAATGACTTTTAACTTATAAACACCAATGGTTCTCCTAATTAAAAAGGTCGGAATCGGATTGGGATAAAAATGATGAATTAAATTGAGTTATTTATTTAGCTGAAGAAATTAATCAATTACAGTCAGAATCAAATAATATTTTCAATGATATATTTACTTTATCTTATAATCGAAATGAAATATTCACAAATTATAAAAATAACATTTGTTAAAATTATGTCTATTCCACTAACAAAAAAAATAAGTAGATATTTTTAAAAGAAAATTATGTCTAGTCCATTAACAAAATTGATAATGGCGTGTTTTAAGATATTTTGGAAACTAAGACGTGTGATCTTTAATTTAGTACATCATTTGATTAATTTGGATTAAAATTGAGAAAGATATGAACCCTAGAAGTTGCTTAGTGAAATCTGATTTTTTCAGAAAAACACTCCTAGAAGAAACAAACGACATGTCATCCAGTATTAAGAAAACCAGACGACATGTCATCCGCGATTTGTACTACAAGTCGTACGTATAACGCTGAAATAGACAACATGTCATCCGCGCATTACATGTTGACTTGTCAGTTGGATCTAGATTAATCAGCGGACATGTCGTATCTACACACAATACCAGATGACACGTCGTCCATTTTTCATGACTTGCTAGCACGTGGCTGTCGCATGAGCGCGAGTGGCTGGTGCGTGAGGTGCGTGAGCGCGCGTAATTGCACGTGGCCGGAGCATGGTGGCGCGTGAATGCTCATGCAGCCTTCCTAGTGCCGCGTGGTGATACGTGTCGGCGCTTGTGGGTCATTTTATATCGGTTTTCCTCGGTAATTCTGATCCAACATGATTGAAGTCTAATCATTTTTTTGCATAGTGTTCTAATCGACAATGAAATTTTTTTATCACATACACTTTGTGTTTATATAATTTAATGAATATCTTTGTGATGTTTATTTTATTTTTTGTTTTCATTGTGCTGATTTTTCCTTGTATTTGTTACAGAAAATCATGGCAAGAGTCCAGAGAAATGTAAGAATGATTATGACATCCGCAGACAAAGAGACTAACAGGCATGTTATCAGAAATGGATAGATATCGGATGAGTGAAAGTGATGATATGATTTCACATATCAACACCTTCAATAATATGTTACAAGAGTCAATCTGGGAAGGTAACTGGTTAGGACAGCCCGATTGATTCAGAATGCTAAGAAATACTCTCCTTGAGCTATGACAAATACGACTTACTGATATTTGGAATCAGTAAAGTGTATAGAAAAACTACATATTCGTTGTAATAAAGTTATTGAGAAGCTGGTAATTGAGTATATCATATATAAAGAAAAAAATGATTTTCCTTTTATGTCTCGAAATCGTTACAATGATCCTAAATTTACTATATGATTTCCGTGGTTGTCCAAGATTAATTAAGAGTTACCCAAAGAGTTTGAGGATTCGTATCCCAAAACATATATGAGTTGGGACTCTAAAACTGGAAAAATTATTATTGTTAAGTATTAAAATATTCTTGTTATTGCTATGTATAATTATTTGTTATTTCACGACATGTAAATATTACTTTCATATATTTTGTGAATGAATGTTTTATGTTAATTTAATTTATATAATTAAATTATAGAGTGTCATGTGCATTAGTTGACACATAATTAAAGGTTCTAAAAAATTTATGTAATTTTTTAGTAGATGATTTTACATGATTTATTATGTTGATAATATTTTCACATTAGGTCATTGGATGATGATTGGAGATATAGTGGCCTTTAACTCTAACCTCATTGTTAAAAAATTTAGTAAACATAATTTATTTCATGGCGAAATAAAACAAAAGTATTAAAAACTATGTATGAATGTCTATAGAAAACTTTGTGTTTTTGAAATGGCTTCTACAATAAAAAATATTATCGTTGAACTCAACAATGGTGAGAAAATGAATGGCGATAATTATGAAATCTGGAAAATGAAAATCCAATATATGCTAGAAGAATAAGAGGTTCTTGGAACCCTGAAAATGAGTATGAATGAACCTGAACAGGGCATCATGGCCCAACACAGGCGAAAGCGAGGGACCTATGAGGCATGGAAGAAAACGAACTTCATTGTAGGCATTACGTTGCTAAGTAACATGGATAATGACCTAATGAATTCATGAATTATAACATGGCTAATGACATATGGTCTACACTACCCGAAAATTTTGGTAGTACATCGATAACTAAATTTATGTCACTCACAATCAAGTTTGGCGCATATAAGAAATGCCATCAATCCACTATATCAAAGCACTTGAGGCAAATGTCAAACATGATTACTGAACTGACAGATGTTGGTCATGTTCTTACAGATGAACAGAAAGTCCAAGTGGTCATTCATTATCTTCCAGATAGCTGGGATCATATGAAGATGCATTAAAGCCACAATGAGAACGTCAAACTTTTGATGATGCTGAACGTCACCTAGAATTAGAGAGCTACTGAAGTGTATATGATAGAAACCAGCAAACCCGAGGGTTTCAAGAAGAAAAGAAAATTTCCTGGTGGTGGGTTCTAATTCGGAAAATAACAATAATCTGTTAAGTCAAGAATGAAACAGAAAATTAACCAACATAGAAAAGAAAAATATCCTACCAAAAAGAAAAACATGACAGAGGTTAAATGTTCTAACTGTGATGAAGAGTCATTTTACTCGTGATTGCACCGAGCCTACAAAGACTCAGGAGCAACAAACCATGTAGCAAATAATAGAGATGCCTTCGTGGAATTTTGATAAATTTCACCTGGGGTGAAGTTGATATACGTCGGCAATAACTCACGAGTTGAAGTCAAAAGAGTGGGTACATAAAAGTTAGTCATGCATGGCAGAAAACCTTTACTCCTACATGATATATTGTTTGCCCCATAAATTCGCCGAAATTTAATTTATGTGTTGGTTTTGGTTAATTTAGGTTTCAACTTGAACTTCCATAAAATGATGTTGATTTATACTTAGGTACAATACACTATGGTTCTGGTTATTTTCTAGATGGTTTTATTGTATTAAATATTGATTGTTTTAATCGTAGTTCCCATTTTTCTTTTGTTACTTCGTCTGTCAATAATAATAGTGGTGTAAATGTGTGACATGCTAGACTTGGCCACATTGGCCAGGAAAAAATGAAAAAATTAACCAAAGAAGGCTTTCTGGGAAACATAGAGAATGTATATTTATCAACCTGGAATATTATTTGGATGGAAAACTGTGAGAAACCACTTTGGAAAATGAACTAGAGCAGAATATCAATTACATTTAATTCATTCATATATTTTTGGTCTAAAAAATGTCATAGCAAGACATGTAGCATCTTATTTCATGACATTCATAGATGATTTCACATGCTTTAGTTATGTCTATTTGATATATCATAAATCTGAAGTATTAGAATGTTTTAAGAAATTTATAAATTTAACGGAAAATCAATTAGATAAGAAAATTAAAGTCTTACACACTAACCGTGGTCATGAGTACTTATCTGATCAGTTCAGAGAATTATGTGATGAAAGAGGAATTAGTCGTCAATTGACTACTACTCCTCAACAAAATGGTACTGCAAAAAGAAGAAATAAAACTCTTCTTAAAATGGTTAGGTCTATGATGGCACAAGTAAATTTACCTATAACCTATTGGGATAATGCATTGTTGACTGCCATATATAAACTTAACCGAGTGCCATCAAAATAGGTTGCCACCACATCATATGAGTTATAGACAGGTCGCAAACCAGATCTTTACTTTATGAAACCCTGAGGTTGTGCGGTCTATGTCTTTATGCGTTCTCACGGACATTGAAAATTAGGCCCAAGAAGAAAAAATATATCTTCATAATATATTCTGAATAATCAAAAGGGTATGTTTGCTTAGGTGAACATGAAACGAAGGCGTGATAGAATTTGAATCACGAGATATCACATTTTTCGAAAATGATTTTCCTAAACAGTGAGAGATAGGTCAAGATTTATTGATCGGTCAAGATTTATCTTTGTATGAAACTCAGGATCACATGAATCCCATGATTGGTGAACACTCAGGTTTACCTAATTTAAGTGGGAGTGATGTTGATGAGAGAAATTTAAGAAAATATGATGAATCAGTTTTACATGAATCTCAAAATGATGAATTAGTTTCACATGAGTCTCCTTTATGTGATCCGAGTGGGAATGATGTACATAATCCAAGTAGAAGTAATGTGCATGATCTAAATGGGAATAATATGGAAAGTGGGGAATTAGTTCAACAACCAGAATCCTAATTACGATGAATCGTATAGACATTCCTCGACGTCGTTTCGATATCAAAAGAGAAGCTTTTATGATTCTACCTCAAGAGGATAAAAAAGCCTCTTTAGTGTTCTGCTAGGGATAATTGGATGAAAGTAATGGAAGAAGAAATTGAGTCAATTAGGTCCAACCAAGTTTGGAAACTGGTTGATCTACCCAAAGTACGCAAAGCTATTAAGAACAATTAGATTCTTAAAATAAAACATAATGATGACAGCAATATCAAAAGATATAGAGCTTAATTTTTAGCAAAATGGCATACACAACAAGGAGGAATTGACTAAGAAAAGACTTTTCACATGTTGTAAGGTTTACCGCAATTCATTTGATTCTGGCTATAGTAGCAAGCATGGATCTAGAATTACATCAAATGGATGTAAAGACTGTTTCTCAATGGAGAACTTGACAGATAAATCTACATGGAACAACCAATAGGTTTCATAAAAGAAAATGAAAATGAGAAAATTTATAGACTTTTAAAGTCTATATATGGTTTCAAGCAATCGTCTAGACAATGGTATATACAATTCCATAATATAATCATTTCGAATGATTCCACAATGATCTATAAGGATCATTGTGTGTACACCAACAGTGATAAAGATAAGTTCATTATCTTATCATTGTACGTGGATGATATACTTATAGCTGGAAATGATAAGGAGTTTGTAAAACACATCAAAAATTGGTTATCATCTAAATTCGACATAAAAGATATGGGTGAATCTGCATATATTTTTGGGTTAAGAATCTGTATATATTCTTGGGGTTAAGATCTCAAAGAATCGTTCAAAAAAAATTATCATCTATTTCATAAGAGTTATACATAAAGAAAATTCTTGAACGCTTTCAAATACAGGCTTGCAAACCCATTGATACTCCTATCATGAAAATTGAAGCTTTAAGTCATAGACTGTCTCCTGAAACTCCATAGGAAAAGGAACAAATGAAGAAAGTTCCTTATGCAAGTGCAGTTGGAAGTTTAATGTACGCAATGTTATGTATGAGACCTGATATATATTTCGCTGTTGGAATGGTAAGTAGATACCAATCCAATCAAGGACTAGCACATTGGAAAGCAGTTAAAAGAATATTTAGGTATCTAAAAAGGATGTCCGATTACTAATTGTGCTATCAAGGGAATGCAATTGCGAGGTTATACCGATGCTGATTGGGGAGGATATTTAGATAAAAGAAAATCTACCTCCAGTTTTATTTTCTTGTTAAAACAATGATGCTATATTGTGGAGTGGTAAGAAATAATCTGGTATAACTTTATCCACAGTGGACGTTGAATTTGTGGCATTTTCATCTGCAGTACAAGAATCTGTGGTTGAAAATATTCTTGGATCATCTGGGTATGCCAAATTATGCTTCTAGTCTAGTATTAGTTAAATGTAATAGTGAAGCAGCAATAACATACACAAAAGACCCAAAATTTCATTGTAAAACGAAACATATAGATACCAAATATAACTTTATAAAAGACATAGTTGTATGAAAAGAGGTAAACATAAAGTATATTTCTACGCAAGATATGGTATATGATCCATTGACCAAGTATGTTGCTAGAGATGTCTTTGTTAAACATGTAAAATATTGGGGATTGCATTGATGTTAATGTAATTATATATTATGATGTGTTATTTTTCCTAATAATGTTTACTAATGCTAATACTCATTGATATTTGTATTCAATGCCTACATATTACTATGTTGATACATATTTAAACAAATATACTATTAGTTAGTATGAGAAGTATATCTGACAAGTGATTGATTGATCCTCTCACACATACAATCACCTCTATTACTTTGTGTTAATGGGGGATGAGACAAATTTTTAAGCTAATTATGTGAGTGATAATTTAGAGAGTTCAAGTTTGAAAATTAAGTAATGTCGTTAAATGTCATTTTCTCTGTGATATAACATAAGGTGAATAAGTTCATTTCACCTTACTTGTCTTAATGTCATATGTGGGTTAGACATTGTGTTTGTCTGAACTATTATCTGTACAGTATTTTATGAGACATACGCTCCATGGGAAATGAGAGAATATCATAGCACATGTTTCATATCATGTGTACAATTACGACTATTAAGGGTAATACAAGTAAAGATCTCATACTTGATATTGTGTGAGACCCTTTAGATTATTTCAAACTCACGTTGCACCCTTGAGACTCTTGTCTGCTTCTCAAAACTTAGAATTGATGATCACTATCTTGGAGTGTTACTGAATGATCATGAGAGATTTGATCTAAAAGAACATCTATGGGAAATCGAATTGAATCAAGGTTGAAAGATTCGAGAAAAGAGAAAGATCATTATATGAGTAATATTGCATTAGCTTGTATTCACCAGTCGACCAATTATGTTGTTCTATGTGATCAAACATGCTTGTGAATAGAAAAAAATATTTCATTCGAAAAAAGGTCGAGAGAGATGGAATGTGATAAATGATCGATGATATTGTATACTTAATCCACCATGTACCTATCTATTATTCGATGAGTTATATATTCATAACAGATGTATAGAAAGTGAGTTCTCAAAGTATGTTGGTCGCACGACACAATTGTTAAGTATGAATTATTCTTATAGAGATAATAAAAAAACTATTGGTCCCATTATGTGTGAGTGGAATATATTAGGAATGTTAGAAAATAACATTTAGAAAATGTTAATAGGCAACATGTGGTACACCCATGATGGTAATATTTTTAGAAGGATTAGATGAAGTCATTAAGCTACCAAATGCATGTGAATAAATAGTAATCAAAACATTTAAATACACATGATTACATAGTAATCAATACTTGCTTCCAAGTGCATGTGATGTGAGTGAATAGGAAGTCATGCATGGGATGATATAGTAACTTGACTTTATCTCTTATAAATATGAGCATTTGCTCATTTAGATAAACAAATAATTAAGTTTGACTAAACACATCTTTATAAGAAGTAAGGTATGTAATTGTGCTGTGAAATACTTAGATTTATTTCAATATATTTGTGAATAAATTTAGGACTAATAATACATATATGATTAGATTCTAAGTAGACCATTATAAATTTGTATTAATCTTTACCCATTGAATCGAAGGTTTACCGTACGTTTATCCAATCTGAAAATCTCGTAATTAAATCAGTAACCTTGAATTAACAAACTCCAAACATTTATCAGATGAAATGTTGTAATCTTACATGAGGCATATAAAAAGTAACCTATGAGTTTAAGAAGCATGCAACTAGCTTTATTACTATTTGTTAATAAATTGTTCAATACACTTTTATGACATTATCCTCATTCCTTTTGTCCTTGATTATTATGATTTAAATTTAATTTAATTAAGATAAAAAGGAAAAAGTAAAATAGAAATGATAAGTTTGAAAGGGGAAGGAGCAATTAAAAATGAAATTATAGGAACATAAAATAAAAAAGAATAGACACGTGGAAGATTGTGGGCTGCTGCTTATAGATACAATTTATTTTTTATTTGTTATCTCCATTGGCCACTTGGTTATGCTGATGCACACACTTTTCTATTTTAAGATTCTCTTGTAAATTATGGGGAGGTCCTTCTATTTAGTTTAAACGATAATTATCTCCCAAAACGCTTTTTATTTCTTTATTTTTTAGAAAAAAAATAATAATTATAAGGGAATGAATAAATCCAAATATATTTTTAATTTTTTATCTCCATAAAATTGAATCTGAACATTTTTTTTTTTTGATTACAATACAAATCTACAGATATATAATCTGAAATCTACTGGAATATTGAATACAAACATTGAAGTACATCCAGAATTCTACGTCTACTAGAGACGAAACATCAACTCCCTCTCAAATATGGGGAGAAATCTACCACTCTCAAATTGAGAGAAATAAATTTTGACTCCCTGCCACTGCAGGGAGTCGAACTTGTGCTCTCCCATTGGGGAGAGCACAAGTCCACCACTGGGCCAAGAGCATTATACTTTATAAATATTTATTTTTTGCCAATCCGAATTATGTCTCATGAGAGCCCCTAAATATTCTTATGCTTTTTTTGTTTCACGCAAACAACTGTTGTCAAGAGATAAAAGAAATTGATTAATAAAATTATCGTTAAATATTAAGATTTTGACTAAAACATAGTCATAGTTAGAAGAGATATGTAATTCATGTTTTTTTAAAAGGTGAAGGGTAAATAAATTTAAATATGTTATTATCTTTATTTTTCTCAGATCTTGAAATCATATATAAATTTTATTAAAATATTTAAAAACTGACTCCGGTGATTTAGTCATTTAGCAACAAATGAAAAGCCTTAATCAATGTAATTATGTAAAGGTGTGGGGTCACAATGAAATTAACAATATAATAAGCGACGCGTGACACCGAAAAAGACACCGTGTCGGCGGCAAAACTTTGGTACGCTGTAGCATATCAAAACTCCCCAATTCCCACATCACAGTCACAGTGGAAAGCCTTGTAATCATTTTCCTTTATTAGACGTGATGTTTGGTAATAATCCATCATCAATGTTAATCCAAAGGTCATAATCATTTTATCATAAAGATGTATTGATAATTTTGTCTCAAACCTGTTGGTACCGATCCAATTCAAGGGATGTTTGATTAGTTTTTTTACAAATTTAATAATGCAAATTAAAACCCATTGCGGGTAGACCCGATTAGAATTTCGGTTTAGAATCGAAATTGAATCAGAAAATTTTGATTCATTTCGATTCGATTTGAGAATTGGAACCTGAACCAATGAACCGGACCCAGAACTGTGAGGTACAACGGTTAGGCCTTACACTTTTTTTTTATAATTTTTATATAAACCTAAATTACCTCTTAATAACATTAATAAAACGACTAGTTTTATAGACAATTTATGCATTACAAAATTAACCCAAAAATTAATAAATATCCCCCCCCCCTCCCCCCCTCATTTTTTCTACATACCAACATTTTCCATCATTCTTTATTCTCTTAATTCTCTCAAATATTATTCAATTCTCTTAATTTTAAATTCTCCAATTCTCTTCATTTTCAATTCTCCAATATTTATGGAACAAATAGAAACCTCATCTGACAACACCAATGTCCCAACCTAAGAGAACTAAAGTGTCAGTACCAATACCACTACCACACGATAAAATGAAGTCAAATCTCGATCTTCTAATATATTTAAAATTCATTTTCATTTAGGCGAATCTGAAAGTTATGATCCAAAAGTAATATGCAACTATTGTGGTTGTAAAACCCCCTAGAATATAGTATGAATACCAAGGCCATATAAGTTAAGCATGTGACATTTCATGAATACGTAAGGTCTCTGAGTGCAGACTGACCCGAACAAGTAATTTCATTCATTCTGTAGATAGTTAAAAAATTTCAGCACTTTTGCATTTGTGATGCATTCATCGTGTTATTTGAACGCAAGTTTGTATTCTTGTTTATGATGTGTTCTTACGTTCGTTCGAACGAAACCATCCAAAGTGTTATTGTTCGAGTTGCGTGCGTCAATTGTTCGAATGCGGGTAGGCGGAATGCTCACTTGCGTGCGACATTTTACAGGCGTTCAAACTCTCCTATATTTTTTAGATAGAAATCTGGAAATTTCTGATAGAGTTGGTGCTTGGAGTGTCAATCCGAATTGTACATTTTATTATTTATTAATAAAATAACTACATTTTTTATTTCATACCTCGTTAATGGTATTGTCATTATGCGTATTAGATTGATGTATAGATATGCTAAGAATGACATCGACTTTAGAATAGTTTTGACACTAGGTGTAAACTATTCTTAAAGTAAATATTCCTAGTCATTGGTTTTGGAATACGGTCGAATTCCTATAACCTAGAAGACTAGCACATGTCGTATATTGGAATTGGAGTTCCAATGGTTTAACGCGATGTACCATGAGTTTTGGAAACTCGTATAGACATGTGGGTATTCATTGAAGCGAATACTGAATAACTCACGAGCGATTCCTAATAGTTGAAAGTACACACCACCGTCAATAAGCATCTCCTCGAGTCGAGTAGCATATGTAATCCTTTGACTATAAGATAACATTGATTTTGTGTAAGATCCTCCACACTTAGATTCCATGTATGTCAGAAACCTTTCATGGTCTGGCCTCTAAATGTTCGTTGGGTGTAGATTTATCCACTCAGTAATCAAGTGCGAAGCAAGATAGGATCCGTCGGCCCGTATGTGTACCATAAAGGGTTTAGGTATCCATGTGAGTAAAGTCACGATTCTTAAATCTTTGGCCAAAGTCGATCACCTAGGGTGGATCGCATCAGTTATGAAGAATCGTGGATATGTCGACATGAGATGTGCGTCTTGGAAACTTGACGGTATATTTTATGTTTCCTAAGCACAACTCAGATAGCTACGATGGGGGGTTGTTAAACATTTGTGATGACCTCGACTTGTATAGTTCAGAAAGGTCGTTCATGTTCTTCGCGAATTCGGATGTGGCCGAATTGCGTACATATTAGCTAGGCTTATATGACGAACGTGTCTGAACTTAGAGAGTCCCAATATGAAGTGTACCCGTTGAGCACTTGGGTAACCGATTATTTTTTATAAAAGATAATATTCGATATTATAATTATCAACCAAAATAATCAAATGTTATTGGATAACATTGATTATTTACTTTGACCTAATTGGATTAATTCAATAATTACCCAAGGACTTAATTGTAAAATCATAATTATCTCTACCATTTGAGGATATTATGGTAATTGTAAGTATGTAATAATAGGTGGTTTTGGCTTGATTTCATTAGATTAAATCAAAGTGGAAAACATTGAACTAATCCATTTCCTAATCCTTGGTTTGATTTAATTGGATTAAATTAAAGTGGGAGACAATGGAGATTAGTCACACCTAATTATACATATTTAGACAAATTAGATTAAGCTCACATAAAATTTGATTACAACTTTTATTAATTAAAAATTGCCTAAGTTTTGCTATAAATAGCAAGCTTTAGGAAGGTTTTAATTACAAGTTCAAATACAAGCATAAGCAAATTCTTGAGAGATTAGCCAAAGTTAGAGAAGTGTTTAGAGAAGCATGTGATGACTTTGCAACATTTCATCTAGGATAAATTAAGAGTGGATCTTGAAGTGAAGCTTGGAAACATTGGAAACAAAATTGGATATTGGAATCAAGCTTGCACACCTTGGAGGTTCTCCAACAATTTCAATAAAGGAGAAGTAGATTGGATCTTGCATTAAGCTTACTAGGTAATGTTTGATCTTCTCCTAAGCTATGTTTATTTATGTATTGGAAGCATGATTACATAGCTTAATGTTGAATAAAGCTAATCAATTGTGTTAAGATACTTTAGAAGTATATACACAACATGCTTGTAATTAGGTCAAAGATGTTCGTGTTGGACATGGAACAATTAATTAGAATTTGGAACTCTAGATTAAAGCTTAGAGCTATGGCTTCCATTCTAGAATCACTTGACCGCCTTTGGGTAACCTAGAATTGTTCACGAGACATTTCTTATTGGGATTCTAATTTGGTTTGTGTAATGGATTCAAAATTTACGCAAGTGCGTATTTAGAATAAATTTATGTTTTTGTAAAAATATTTGATATTTTGAAAAACTAGATTTTTATTCTATAACATGTAATTTGGCTGCTGTTAGCACGCTACAGTGCGCGTGCGCACTGTAGCGCGCGCGTACGCGCACTATGCGTGGTAATTTTGTTTTGCTTCGTTCTGGAGTTTCCGGACTCCGATTCAGTCCCGATTTTTTCCTATACACTTATAATGTAATATAGTATTTCATTAAATAATTTAAAATTACACTCATACTTGATATACGTGGGTTAGACCCATTTCCGCTGCCTGGGGCACCGATCTGACCCTAAGGGTTCCACAACTGCCCTAACAATTTCGACCCAATATAAATAGGCCCATTTAGATTCTTTTTCTTCAGTTTCCATTCTTCTTTCTTTATCAAACCTTTTCCTCTCAAAATCCCCATGCTAGATCTTCAAATCAAGGTTGAATGTTGAAGATTCTCATGCAATCCAAGCTTTAGGAAGCTCAAGTAAGTCTCCCAAGCTCTTTTTCAGCTTTGATTTTGTATTTGGGTGAAACCCATACTTTGAAGTAAGATTGTTTTGCATGGTTTGAATGGTTAATAAGCTAAGTATGTTTAGTTAAGTAAGTTTTAACAAGAAATATGCATGAATGGAGTTTAAACCTATTATATGTGAGAAATAATAAAACCTTGGTTTTAGCGATTTTGAAGTGTTATGATATTCATGATTTGAGGAGTAAAAACAATGTTTAAAAAAGTGTACTAACTTGAAATAAGCACAGATTATGTTAGATCCAAACCACCACGGGTTTGGGATGATTATAGCTATAGGTTTGGGTGGTTTGTTAATAATACGCACAAAATCTTATGTTATAAGAGTAAGAATCTAAATAGAAGTTAGATTTGTGTTATTGAAGTGTACTTTGATAGTAGTGTTTCTCGATCAATATTTGATGGATCTAAAATGTGCTATGTGAAATGCCTGACCTGGGAGTCTCAATCCATGTAATATGTGTACGAGTTTCCATTTAGAACTATTGGTTAGGATTCTGTTCGAACGTTGTCCAACCAATACTTATTCTAAAATAGGTAACGAATTTTGTACGAGCTTGTATGTATATGCCAGTACGCGTGTCAGCCTATGAGTGTTCCCTTATGTAATATTCCGGTTTATGATTTTAATTTATGATTGAAATTTACATTTTCAAATTGTAAGTCCTTGTTAATGATGATGAGTGTGATATGTGTTATTGTTGGGGTTGGTGCTCAGAGCGCCAATTCCCGGTTGTATTTCTTTGAAATACTACTGTAAAACGTTATTATTATGAATAATATAAGCAATTTCTATAATAAAATATATCTTTTAATATGGTAAAGACGTAATGACCTTAGAATGACTAGTCATGATGTTGTTGCAAAAGCGTCGCAACTGACATTGAGTTGTATCATGACATTGTCATTCTCAGACAGTTCTTGGTCAAGGTTTGCACTACTTGGTCAGTATAGTAAACACGTTGAGACCGGTACATATCGTATACTGGAATTAATGATTCCAATGGTTTCTTAATGAACCATGAGTCTTGGAGACTCGTATAGACGTGTAGGTGTTTATAGCTGATAAACACTGAACGACTCACCAAAGATTATTAATGGATAGTACACCAACGTCAATAAGAATCTTCTTGGGTTGAGTAGCACTTGTGATTCTTCGACTTGAGATACAACTGTGGGCGCATGAGATATCTTCCACACTTAGATGGCAGTCACGTCACCGATCTATTTAGATCAGACCTCCGCATGTTTGTTGGGTGTGGATGAATCCTCAGGGTGTCCTGTGTTAGTGTTCCTAGAACATGCCAAGATCGTCTAAGAGTGATTTGTGTGTGAATAAATCAAAGGGAGTTGCGAAATACTCACATTGACCGGATATAGGCTTTCAAAAAATTCCTTTGGATGTAGTAGCTCGGAGCTTGAAGACGAGTTCCAAACTCTCGGGTAAGTCTCCCTATCACCTTGATTCACTCCTTTAAGTGCTAGCTTGGAACAAATGAAAGAAAAAATTTTCCACCATGGAAGCTTGAAGTGTTCGGCCAAGCATGAGAGGGGAAGAGAGAATAGTGTTTTCAACTTTTGATTTCTAAAATCAATTACCAAAAAAAAATCAAAAGTTGCATTTATATTTTCCAAAAAGTAAAGTGTGTTGGACAAGTAAACTTTAAAAGCTTCCAACCACTTCCATCAATCAAATGACTTGTTGATGTAAGTTGGTGGGCCCCACTTTAAATTCCAAATTTAAGTCGGACAATCCAACACGCAACTTCGCTCGGGCCCGGGTTCTTTTAATTCCGAATTAAACGAATTTTCTGTTGCGACTTAATTAAATCCAATTTAATTAAATAATAATGCATAGCAAAATTATTACGGAAGTTGCTTGCGAATTAATTCTAAAATAATTCGTTCGCTTGAATTAAAATCCAATTTTAATTCCGCGTTGAAATCTAATTTCAATTAATATATCTAATATATTATTTTTAGCCCAATTAAATAAATTAAATAGTAAAATCTAATTTCACTATTAAATTTACTTTACCGATTAATTCCAAATTAATCGCGTTCTCTCTTCTCGACGAATTAATACCAGATAAATTCTCGATGTAATTAATCCCAGATTAATTCTTTCTCTGATAATTAATTCTCAGAATAATTATTGCCGTAATTAATCCCAGATTAATTTTCTCTTTCATAATTAATCCTAGATTAATTCTCTGTTCGAGTCAAATCTCAACGGTGAATCTTCGAGAGGCGACCCAAGAGATCCATGGATATGTTGGCAGTAAATACGGTTATCGGACTATCTGAATACGTGCGTACCTAGTACCACGTTCTTACCGATTTACAAGACATGGTTGGCTTCTAGAAAAGCACCGTGCCTACCAAATTCTCTAGAAATATTCTGTAAACGAATATGTAATCTTTGTCAGGCGTAGTATACGTAGTATTGCGTATTACGATCAAGTATCGGATGTCACATGCTAGGCCTGAGGCTGGAATTGTGTCTGCCCCGTACGAAGCACATATCGGATCTCTGGTAACTAGTCTCTAATATCGGATAAACATGACCTAGTCATATTATCCCAATGACTGCAGTATATAAGAGTACTAGTTCCGTATCCTATGTGATCATCATCTTCATATGACTGAAGTGATACTTCCATCTTGACATCACACCCAATACACTACGATTCTCAATATACCCAGAAGAGGCGTACACAGAACCTGTTAAAGCCCCAGACGACCAAAACCAAAGTATATTGATTGTAGCAAGCATTAGCGATGCAAGTCTCAGGTTAAGACCAAATACACCTACCCTGATTCGGACTTCCATAGACACATAGTCATACTACCAATGGAATTCCGAGGGGTCTATCCAGAGCGAAGCTGTTTCCGTACCATCGGTAAACACAACCTCCTATTACACTTGCATGAGTATCCAATACCCAAATATATAAGAACTATGCCATTATGCTCTCATAACACGCACAAGTGCAATACTAGTCTATTCCGCATTATCAATGTCCAATCTCGATAATACTACGACTATAGATATTTTAATGATTAAACCTTAATGGATTAATACTGTCTCATATCTTATTAATCCGGAACTAATAATATGGACTTTTATCATTTATATATCCCGGTAATCCAATTACAAATGATAAAAGAGTAATTTCCTTTGTCACATAGTTAATTTATATAACAACACCATGTTCTGTACAAATAGTGATGCTATGGGTCATAATTGTCCAACAATCTCCCACTTGGCCTATAGCTAATCACTCAAGTGTCCTACACTTGAACTATGTACGGGTCGCTCAAACTTCTGCTGAGAAACTGCTTTCGTCAGCGGATTTGCAAGGTTATCATCTGATGCGATTTATTCGATCATCACATCGCCACGATGTATGATCTAACGAATCGGTTGAAACCATTTGAAGTACATATTTAGATCATTGATGAGACCATTAATTCTTTAGTCTGTGCTGTAGCCTAGCTCAGCCGCTAACAGAACTATACCTAATCTAATTAGGATTATATAGATCCAAAATGCTTCCTTTGCTGCCTCAGCTGCAACAATGTTCCGCTTTTTGTTGTTTATTCGGCAACAATATCTTGCTTGGAAGATTTCAAGCTCACTGTTCCGTTATTCAAACTATTTAGTACCCTTATTATGACTTACGGTCGTTATTGTCGGTTTGGAAACTTGCAGCAGTGAACCCAGTCACTTCAAGTTCTCCTTCTCCGTAGCTTAAGAAAGCATCCTTAGTGCCTCTAAGATACTTAAGGATGTTCTTAACCTCAATCCAGCGACTATCACTTGGATTGGCCTGATTTTGACTTTATATGCTCAAAGCATATGAGACACCAGATCGCGTACATATATTTCAATGTACGAGTTCTCGGAGAGTGCCAACAACTTTTAGATATATCCCAGTAGATCCTTATTACTAGAATAAAGGTTGCTTCTCCTAAGTATTCTACGGAGAATTTTCATGAAAGCCAAGCTTTCACCGATTGTATTATGGGAATGTCAATTCCAAGAAATGATATATCATCATTATATAGGACAATCATTGTCAGTGTGCTCCCACTAACCTTCTTATATACACAAGAATCATTTTCGTTTTGAATTAAATCATATACCATTATGATTACATCAAAACGCTGGTTCCAAGAACGCAATGCTTGCTTCAATCCATTAATGGATCGAATTATCTTGCAAACCTTGTTTGCATGTTTTGGTACGATAAAACCGTCAGGATATTGTAAACATCCTCCAAAAGGTTTCCGTTTAAGGTTTTGACGTTCAGCTGCCATATTTCATAAATGAAACATGCAGCATTAGCAAGCATTATCCAAATGGATTTAATCATGGCAACGAGTAAAAGGTTTCGTCGTAATCAACATCATGTTGATGACAATACCTTTTTGTACAAGCCTAGCTATGTACATTTGTATGTTTCCATCCATGTATGTCTTCCTTGAAGACTCATATAGTACCATTAGACACACTGCCTTTCGGTACAACAACCGGTGTCTAAACTTGGTTGGTATACATGGAATCCATTTCGGACATCATGACACTTTGCCATAATAGGGAGTCGATACCTTGTATCATTTCCTCATATGTAGCCAGTTCGTATTCCTCAATAAGATTGACATCTTCATGAGGTGAGATCAGAAACCCATACCTCCCAGGTTGTTTTCTGACTCTCTCCGACCTACGCGGTTCTTGTGTATTCGAAGATTATTGGTACAATTTCATCCCTGATGAATTGTTCGTGTTCCGTTAAGGAATCGGTGCCTAGAACAGTATTACTCTGATTTTCATCGAGTTTTACTTTCCTCCCACTTACCACTGCATATAGGTATTCCTCTTAGGAAAACCGCATGGAGAGCAACAATTACATTGTTCTCTTGTGAGTTGTATAAATACTATACTTTGGTTTCCCTAGGATAACCCATAAATAGACACTTATCCGATTTGGGTTCTTTTTTGGTATCATCCAAACATATGCCCAGCATTCCCAAATCTTCAGGAATGAGAAAACCCGGTTTCTTTCCTGTTCATATCTAATATGAAGTCTGTCCAACATATTTTTATGGAACCTCATTCAAAACAAGTGTTGCATTGTTTAATGCGTATCCCTAGAAGGAAAATGGTAGCTCAGAGCGACTCATAATTAACCTTACTATGTCCAACAAAGTTCAGTTTCTCTATTCGGACGCACCTTCAGGATTAGGTGTTCCGGGAGGAGTCCACTATGAAAGAATACCATACTCTTTCAAATAGTCGAGAAACTTATTGCTTAAGTATTTTCCACCATGGTCTGACCGTGACGGTTTAATACTTTACCGGTCTGTCTTTCTACTTCGAGTCGAAACTCTAAAAGTTTATGACTTGTGTTTCTTAAGATACACATAACCATAACGCGATGCCACATCCGTAAAGGTTACGAAGTATTCATATCCACCTCTAGCCTAGCTAGATATGGGCCCACTTACGTCACTATGAACGAGGGCTAACAGATCGGTGGCACTTTCACTTTTACCAAGTAAAAGGTGTTTTAGGCACTTTGTCTAATCAATTAGATTCATAGACATCATTTGATTAGAATCAAATCCGTCCTAGTACCCACTCTTCGAAAGTGTGGATATACGAGTCTTGTTAATTTGTCCCAGACAACAATGCCCCAAATAAGTCTCATCTGATTAATTCAGTTTGAGCTATTTGTTTGTCATATCATATATTTGAGATTCATTTATATTCTAAATATAAATAATGTTATTCACATCTAATGTGCTTATCTCAATATCATCTTTATAAAATAAAACACTTAGTGTCTAGAATATAAAGGTATACCCGCAACGAGTTATACTAGAAATAAATATAATGTTTCTAGTCAAACTAGGTACATTATAACAGTTTCCTAATTTAAGTACATGCCCAAAGGGTAGTTCCTAAACTTAGGTTTCCACGGTTAAAATACCGACTCTCGTCCCGTTTCCGACTCGCAGGTCGATCTCAACTGAAGTCAGTATCCTGCTCATCAGCAGATTCTGCATATCAATACGTATTTATGTACCATATCTAGTATCAAAAATCCAATTATTGAAACCAGTAGTGAACATGTTTATGACAAACATACTTGAAGCCGGATCCTTGCCTTGCTTTCACTTCCTTCATGTCTGCCTTGTCCATACGGCAGTCACGCTTCCAGTGAACCCATTTGCCACATTTCAGGCAGACATATTGGGATATGTCCTTTGTCTTCCTAGAAGAGTGTGATGATTTTGCCTTTGCCCCTTTTATAAGCTCTGGCTCTGCCTCCTTTAGCATAGCCATCAACTCTCCAAGAGTTTACTCTTGGTTCATAATGAACCTGCCCTAGCTTTCGGGTAGAGACTATAAGATCAAATCTTTGGTAGTCTCGGCCATGTAGGTTTTGCCCAGCTAACCTAAGCTGTTCGATGTCAGCAATCATCTGCGACACCTAGTGTTCGACGGATGTGCCCTCTGATATACGCGAGCGAAAGAGCTTCTTTTGTAATTTATACTTCTAAGATCTAAGAATAGATCTATGGAGATCCTTTAATTTCAACATCATAGTATAAGGATCTAATCCTTAGTTTTGACGACAAAATTAAAGTGGCATTGCATCAAGCATAAAGGATTAAGCACTAAAGTTATCATCACCATGAGTTTTCCAAAGCTCATGCTCTACTATTTGCTCAACTCCAGGCTCAGGCCCAAGAGGTTTCTCTATCAAATAGAGTAATCTCTTAGTTCTCAGGACTATCCTGAGGATCTATTCCCAATCTGAAAATTGAAGCCGCTTAAATACATTTTCACCTTGGATTATGTTTTAAGCGTTAATCTTTCAGTTATCTTGATTCCAATAGTCCAACTATCTAATCAACGATTTTGGGTATAATTAAATATAATGATTACTATAGTCTAACTATATAATAAACTACAATTGATCGGTTAAATTCAAATATATTGATTACTATAATCCAATTATATAATCAACTATAAATGAAGTAGTTTGAATACAGTCCAACTGTTTAATTTAAAATAACAATTAAATATTAGTCCAACTAATATATTTATTTAAATAATGACAAAAAATTGAAATGAGCGCGTATTGGCAAGTATCTAAACAAAATTGCAAATTTAATACTTGCCTCCCACTATTTTTCGGCGAGCCTCTAACCCTCTGTGGAGTACTCGGGAAACCTAGTTTCCTAGTGGGCTAGGATCCTGTTAAATAGCACACAACCCAAGTTGTATGATGCTTAACTAGGTAGATCTTCTAAGATCAATTGGATCCCATCCAATTCCTAGATCGAGTAGGTGGACATCTAAATCCGAAATATATATCCAATATATGCCAATATATCAATTATATTCCCTAACCTTTTCCTATGAATCAACTAAGCCTTGGCTTTGGCACAACAAGCTTAATGATTCCAGTTAAGCGGGACCCATTGACTTTGGAAAGCTTCGTAATCGATGTCGATGGACAAGAAGTGATCTTGACTTTGGCCAACAAATCACAACTTGGACAAGACATGCGATATAGAACAAAGCCTTCATGATTCAAACACATCCGCGATGGACAAAGGTCTTGACTTTGGCCAACAAACCAGTGCCAATCTTGGATCTTGAGAGAGAATCATTCAATGGAAGGAAATCGCTTAATATTTGTTGAGGGTTTTTCGCGTAATTGGCAACCAATTAATTATCTTTGATTAGGTCTCATCATACACCCTTAAGCATGCATTCTAAAAGCATAATAAGGCGCGATAAAATTATTAATGATATGCAGATGGATATATAAAACAATTTGTTCCTTGAACAAATCTCTCCATTTCCTCTCTCCCGCTAGCACTATTCTTACTTCTACCCAATTACATAACACTTCTAAAAAAACCTCATTTACATTGAGGGGAATAGGTGGGAAGAGAAATACAATGAGAAAAGAGGTAATAGGACACGCAGGTCCAATTTGATAAATTCTAAATTTATTACAACAATTTCCAAAATTGCCCTCACCCTTCTAATATCCATCTGATATACATTATTCAAACATACATCCAAGTATTCACACATAGCATGTTATCAATCAATCTAATCCAATTAATTGATCTTTGATTAATGACCATCCAATGTTCAAACAACGATTTGATTTGCGCGAGTCAAACTCGTTTTAAGAATAAATACTCAAAGTACATATTCTTGAATTATATCGAACTATAATTTTAAATCCAATTTAAATTATATTCAATACTAATTCATATTTAATTCCAAATTAAATAATTACACTTTCAATAGTTCCTTTTAGACTGGATTCCAAATCCAATCTTTATGGGTCTCAAAGGCCCAATTAGTATCCAATACTATTCAATTAAAGTCCAATGGGCTTTCAATTAATTCATTAAGGCATGGACTTTGGCAAACCAAAGCCCAATTAGAAATCACCCTATGCCAAAAATCAATTTAGGCCCATTAGGCCCAATTAAAATTTTAAAGGCCCAATTATCATATTTGGACTTTATGGAAATTGTTTTAGGCCCAATTGGATCCAACCAATTATCCTAAACCAAACTTGGCACAACCAAGCCCATTAAGCCCAAATACAACAATTAAATTAATTCATTATTCCAAATTATAAATTAATTCAATTCAAGTGTAATTAATACAATTAATCAATTAATCTAATATTTCCAAAATGCTAATTAATTCAATTAATCATACTTTACATTTTAATTTATGTCCAACACAAATTAAAGCAAAATCAATCTTCCAATAACATGCTTTATTCACAGCAATCATCATGAAATAATATTCAATTCCGATTTCAATCCAATCAAACCAACAATTAATATTCATTTCATGCAATTAACATATCCAATTGTTAAATTTCAAAAAAATCACCATGAATATACCTAGGGTAACTTTCGGCCATGTCCAAGGAATTAGGGATTTTTGATCTAATCAATTTTTCTCAATTACATCCATGCACAAATCCAATTCAACATTATACAAACATAACCCAACAATCAATTTAGGCATTTCATGCTTCAATCACAAAAAACCCAAATTAAAGTTTAGAACCCTAGTTTTCCAAATCGCACTTAGATCGCTCTGATACCATTGGTAGTGTTCCTAGAACATGCCAAGATCGTCTAAGAGTGATTTGTGTGTGAATAAATCAAAGGGAGTTGCGGAATACTCACATTGACCGGATATAGGCTTTCAAAAAATTCCTTTGGATGTAGTAGCTCGGAGCTTGAAGACGAGTTCCAAACTCTCGGGTGAGTCTCTCTATCACCTTGATTCACTCCTTTAAGTGCTAGCTTGGAAAAAATGAAAGAAAACAATTTCCACCATGGAAGCTTAAAGTGTTCGGCCAAGCATGAGAGAGGAAGAGAGAATAGTATTTTCAACTTTTGATTTCTAAAATCAATTACCAAAAACAAATCAAAAATTGCATTTATATTTTCCAAAAAGTAAAGTGTGTTGGACAAGAAAGCTTTAAAAGCTTCCAACCACTTCCATCAATCAAGTGACTTGTTGATGTAAGTTGGTGGACCCCACTTTAAATTCCAAATTTAAGTTGGACAATCCAACACGCAACTTCACTCGGGCCCGGGTTCGTTTAATTCTGAATTAAACGAATTTTCCGTTGCGACTTAATTAAATCCAATTTAATTAAATAATAATGCCTAGCAAAATTATTACGGAAGTCGCTTGCGAATTAGTTCTAAAATAATTCGTTCGTTTGAATTAAAATCCAATTTTAATTCGGCGTTGAAATCTAATTTCAATTAATATATCTAATATATTATTTTTAGCCCAATTAAATAAATTAAATAGTAAAATCTAATTTCACTATTAAATTTACTTTACCGATTAATTCCAAATTAATCGCGTTCTCTCTTCTCGACGAATTAATCCCAGATAAATTCTCGATGTAATTAATCCCAGATTAATTCTTTCTCTGATAATTAATTCTCAGAATAATTATTGCCGTAATTAATCACAGATTAATTTTCTCTTTCATAATTAATCTTAATTTTCTCTTTCAAAATTAATCCCAGATTAATTCTCTGTTCGAGTCAAATCTTAACGGTGAATCTTCGGGAGGTGACCCAAGAGATCCATAGATATGTTAGCAGTAAATACGGTTATCGGACTATCCGAATACGTGCGTACCTAGTACCACGTTCTTACCGATTTACAAGACATGGTTGGCTTCTAGCTAAGCACCGTGCCTACCCAATTCTCCAGAAATATTCTGTAAACGAATATGTAATCTTTGTCAGGCGTAGTATACGTAGTATTGCGTATTACGATCCAGTATCGGATGTCACATGCTAGGCCTGGGGCTGGAATTGTGTCTGCCCCGTACGAAGCACATATCGGATCTCTGGTAACTAGTCTCTAATATCGGATAAATATGACCTAGTCATATAAAAAATGACTCCATTACATAAGAGTACTAGTTCCGTATCCTACATGATCATCATCTTCATATGACTGAAGTGATACTTCCATCTTGACATCACACCCAATACACTATGATTCTCAATATACCCAGAAGAGGTGTACACAGAACCTGTTAAAGCCCCCAATGACCAAAACCAAAGTATATTGATTTTCGCAAGCATTAGCGATGCAAGTCTCAGGTTAAGACCAAATACACCTACCCTGATTCGGACTTCCATAGTCACATAGTCATACTACCAATGGAATTCCAAGGGGTCTATCCAGAGCGAAGTTGTTTCCGTACCATCGGTAAACACAACCTCCTATTACATTTGCATGAGTATCCAATACCAAAATATATGAGAACTATGCCATTATGCTCCCATAACACGCACAAGTGCAATACTAGTTTATTCCGCATTATCGATGTCCAATCTCGATAATACTACGATTATGGATATTTTAATGATTAAACCTTAATGGATTAATACTGTCTCATATCTTATTAATCCGGAACTAATCATATGGACTTTTATCATTTATACTACGACAAAGAAGCTTGAGAGAAAGAAAAATAAAAACAAAGAAAAGCTTGGTTTTTAGTAAGTTTCTTCAACTTTCTATTAGAGAGGAAAATATTCATTGAGTTCTAGGCTACATAATATGATGTTCTTATGTTTTTCTATTCTTTGTGTTTTTGGAGGATGGAAGTTTGATGATAGGGTTGAGCATGTATAAAGATCATAAAATACTTCTAATGTGTTAATAAGTATTCTTTTGATAGTTTGATGAACTAGTTGCCATTCTATAGTTATTGACCCACTCTTAAATGACCTAGAATTGTTATATAATTATTTCATTGTGGTGAGGCTTGATTGGTGTTATAGAAACTTGATTGAAGTGTTGGATTTAATTGATTTGGTTTAATTTGTCCAATTTGGTGAAATTGAAAAATTAGGATTTAAGACCACTTCCAAATTTGGGGCTTTTCATTTACGTGGTGTATTTGGATGTGTATATGATGCATATAAAATATTGGGTCAATTGGATTTCATCTTAATGTGTTTTGAACACAAAACGGAACAAAATGCACAATTTTGGCCTATAGGGAGGCTCACGGCCTTGGGCAAAATTTTGGGATTTTTTGTAGCAATTTGAATTTCAATGTGTAGGACATGTTAAATTCATATTAGTAATGATTTAGAATCATCCAAAATTGTTTTGAATAATTTAGGACTAAAATGAACAAAATGTAAAGTTTTGGGGTAATTTGGTAATTACACAAAAATTTGATTTCTTGTGTAATATTTCATGATTTGATAATTGGGAAATTAAATAAATAGGTTTATTTAATTGATCCGAGAAAAAGTTTTGAAATCGAAAATTTTTGATTTTCCACTGTTCCGCTGCGTTACCGAATTTCCGCCATAAAACCCCTTCAGTTATGTGATGAGTCTGATATGTGTGAGGATACTCTTGATTTGTTTGCTCTCTGGAATAAGTGTTTTGTATGACCATTTTAAAATATTTTACGAAAATGAAAATGTATTGACTCTACTTTTGATATAAAGGAATTTTATCACAATGTGTATTCTGTATTTTACTAGGCCCTGCCCATCTGACTACGGCTGTTTAGTTATCCTCTGTTGACATAGTCCTATTTCAAACAATGTCTAGTCAGTGCACACAATCTGGACATTGGACGCCTGATTTTTTTTTCCAGTGAGTTAGTTCATGGACGCCTATTACAGATTTTGAGATACATGAAATTTTTTGAAATTTGGTTTTGATCACAAATAATTGTTTTAAGATATATTGCAGATACTTTATTTTATATTTTTGTTGATATTTTTATTTTACGATAGTTTTGGTTTATGTATTAATGATACTTTGATTTTATATGTTTTCACGGTATTATGGTCATTTGATTTTAAAGTGTTTTGGAAGAAAATGATTCAGATACCTTTGTTTTGATTGGATGTGATATAATACATATTCCGCTATGGTGCATGTATGGCATTTTTTTAGATTTTAACCCTATGCGGCGCCTGTTCTGGGATCCAGACCATTAGAAAATGGCTGACCCACTACCCTCTGTCGACATGGTCATATTCGAACATTATCTGGTTCATGCACGCGACTCGTGTAATGGATGTCTGATTAAGTTTGATGATTATGGTTTTGGAGATTTTAGATTTCAAAAAGATTTGTTTCTATATATGTTAGGTTTTAAAAATGATTACTTCGTGTTTTGATTTTTTATCAAGTATGAGATGACTATATAAACTTAGTAGTATGATTTAAGTTTCTAATAGTGAATGTGTTTGCCTCTAAAAAAATTCATATTGTGTTTTTAGTATCTAACAATGAACATGTTTGTCTGTAAAGAATTTGTTTCATGCTTTCTGTATTCTACTAAAGAATTAGTTCGACTTATTATATTTGCATTCTAATTTTTGTTCTGATTGTGGATGAAGTTGAGTGTATAGACAATGTAATGTGATTTCAGTGTTTGATAATTTATGTGTTTCTTTGTAAATATTGTGTATTGTGTTCTGTTTGTGATAATGGGTGTCATTTGACTGTGTAGTGACTTCTTGTGTCTGTACGGTTCCTGTTGTGTGGATGAGACTAACTTTGAAGTACTCGTGTGGGACATATGTGTGATCCATTTGCTTGAAGATTATGGTATGTTTGCTAGGACGAAGTTTTGATGGTCTGTATAAGATATGTTTATGAATGTGTATATGTGTATGTATGTATATGTAACTCGAGATTTGAGCATTCGAAGAAGTTTGAGTATGAAGTTTCTGATTCGCATCAGATATTTCTGGGTATGTTTAAGTAACTTGGATGTCAAACATTCGAAAGGTATTTCGCAAAAAGGATTTTAGTACTTGATTTGTTTTAAAGAAAATTTTAAAAAGTTCTGATTTCGTGATATTTCAAATATTTGGAGAAATTATAATTTTTTTAAGTTTTGGGTTTGTATTAAATAAGATTTATGAACTCTGTTTCTGGAATCGGACTAAAAACGTATTTTGAAAGACTTTATGTTTAAGATGGGTAAAGAACAACTTGTAGTTTATAGGTTTTCTGATAAAACAATTATATTGGTATATATAAATATAAGTTTATTCACATTAAACCTAGAATTCATTTCTATTTTTCTGATGTGTGTGTTACTTACTGAGTTTCATAACTCACACCATATTAGTTTGCTAGTTTTGCAGGTTGGCAATTATATCGGTCGGTTATTCAAGTTTTGGATGCTTGATCTCGAGACGAGAAGATCACTCAAGTTGTAGTCACATGTTCTAGTGTCATGGGAAATGTGTCTAAGTATAGAAGTTTATATTTTTGGTTTCTGTATCGTGTCGTACATATGTAAAATGATGTTCTGAGTTGTATGTATAATTGTGGGCATGAGCACTTGGCTATTGAGATTGATATGTTTGGTTGGACGAGAGGTCCTTTTGTATATTATATTTAATACAGATTGTCTAATGTCAGAGTTCGTCATGTCTGTTTCCTATCAGTTTGAGGCTTAGGGAGAAGAGTTATCCATGTATCCTACCGGTAACCTCCTACCTCTGGCGAGATATTACAGTTGTGTATCTTATAAATTTACTGACGGCTATGGCAATATGACCAAGCACTTGGATAGACACAATGTCATTCAAATCAGACTTGATCAAATACAAACCCAAATGTGGAGGTATGTTTCATCTAGTTCTAGTAGAGGTACAAGTTATTTTGATTTATTAAGATATTTTGATTAAAAAAATAGAGAATAATTTGCTAAATTTATTTGCATGGCACATCTTTCATTAAGTTTTGGTGAAAAAATTACTTTTATAAATTATTATTGAATTGTTTTAAATCATGCTGCATGTAAAATGACTAGAAACTTTACAAAACAGAAAATCATAAAATTGTTTAAAGATGGAAAAATTATCTTAAATGAATTATTTAAAGATATTAAAGTTCGTGTTTCTATATGTTATGATATTTAGAGTGATCATTGGAGCACATACTCATACAAAGGTGTCGAATGTCATTGGATTGATGCATCATGGAGCATGCAAAAATGAGTAATTACATTTAAAGTTTTTGATGAGCAACATACTGCCCATAATATTTATAGAATGATTAGAGTAATTTTTGAAGAATATGATTTATTGGGTAAAATTTTAACAATTGATTTTGACAATGTATCTGTAATTTTGAATCTATTAAAGATTTAAAAGAAATATGCCAACCAAATTTGGGAGGTCGATTTTTTCATGTTCGATGTATATGTCGTGTTTTTAATTTATGTGTTCAAGATGGTTTGAAATCTTTAAAATCTCACATTGATCCTATTAAAGATGCAGTTAATTGTATACTGCCCACAAAAACAGTGGGGATTCAAATCTTCCTCCATAAGCTAATGAGAGTTTGGAGGAAGATTTTCTCTTGTATGGGAGTAGATTTTCGAGCCGTGTCTCGATAGATAGAGAATAAAGTTTTCTGAGCTGCGTCTCGGTATATTTCTGAACAGTTCTATTATATGTATATATTTAGAGTTCCAGTAGACAACATATTGTAATTGTAAGACCCCATGTGTTTATCAATGTCGACATGTTCAACATATTCTAAAGGTATGTTGCATATTAAGCGATGTTTATCACTCGCATAGTATGTACGCATATTGACCGAGGATGCGGTCTAAGTTCATAAGAATTCTGAAGCATTGCACATTTATTTTTTTCTTAAATTGCATCCAGTATTTTTACATTTGTGGAGCGTTCGACTCAGTGTTCGAACTCAACCAGTTCCCGTGTTTGTGATGCGTTCTTTGGGGCTTTTGAATACAAGTCTGTTTTCATATTTGCGGCACATTTGCCATTTCGTTCAAACATAGATTTCCATAGAGCTCCCGTTCGAGAAGCGTTCTTCAGGTCATTCAACATAAGCTTCTATTGTGCTTGCGTTCATGTTGCGTTCGACGGATGTTCGAACACGACAATGATTTTTAGACAAAAAGTTCTGGATTTCTGGCTTATTATAAGTGGCCTCTTTAGATTTTTTTCATCATTTTCTATTATCTCTTCCATTTTTATGTCTCCCTCTCTCTCTAAGTTCATGATGGAGCTTCAAATCAAGATGTTCTCATTCATTTCCAAGCTTAAAGAAGATCAAATAAGTCTCATAACCTCTATTTTCATGTTACATTTTCTCATGTTAGGATTTTGACCCATTTCGTTTTTGGCATTGCTTCACATAATTAGGATGATAATCATGTTTAATAGGTTGTTATTAGCAAGATATATACATGATTTGGGTTGGTATGCATTATGTGTTGTGATTTCCTTGAAAATTCATTTTGATCATTGTTGGATTTTGAGGATTCTAGCATGTTTAGCTAATTAATCACGCTTAAATAAGTGTTTTATGACACGATGTATGCATGGAGTAGGTTAGAACCAAACCACCACAGGTTTGGGTCGGTTAAAGCCTCGGGTTTAGGGTGGTTTTGTGTTTGGGTAATCGGCGCCCGTAACTTACATATTATAGGTTGTTTATAAATGAGAATCATGCTAGAATGATGTAGGTTTTATTTTTTAGGCGAATCAGACTTGCCGAGTGAGTTAGCCAAAATCAGAGATTTTGGTGATTGTTTGTGTTTTGGGTGTTTCAAGCGATTATAGAGCTCACGTTGAAATACCTGTCAGTATGTCATAAACATGTCATGCATCAAGAGCATAGTAGATTATCAATTCGAGTAAACAAACTATACTTTGACTCAATATTCGTAGTTTAAGCGCAACGGAAGCAGCACGTGGGAGCCTAATCGATTTCTTTCAAGCTCACTAGTGGTTGGTCGTTAGCTCTGTGAGTGGACACTCTTCTCTCTTTTGTTTCATCGTTATATATCATATAATATCTTTAATATACGTATATGTTATGTAATCCATATATCATTTTCTATATTTCTGTTGAAGTTTTCAGTTCTCGTTCCTGCATTTGAATTTTGTTATTAGTTTCTATATTTTGTATATGTTCAGTATATATTCTTTCGATATATACAATTCAACTTATGTCCTCTGCTTACGTCTTTTGATCATAAAAGCTGTTACGTTTTCTGTAAATGTCTTGGTTCATGTTCTACTTATGTCTTTGTCTTTGTCTATGTTTTCATTTTACGTTTTCTACATATATTTTGATTTTTGATTTCGTGTCATGAGTTCTTGATTCATGTTTCTATATTTTCAATTTGTAAGAAGTCTCATGCCTAAGTATTTCTACTGATGTGTTTCCGAGTTCTAACATAAATTATAGTTTTCAGTTTTATTATGTTTTAAAGTATTTTGGAAGAAAAGGATTTTTCAGAAAACTTATTTTGATTACATAATGTGATAAATATTTCATCTCGACACTTGTTTCATGTTTTTATACTCGATTTTTCGTCGAGATGCCAGAAAATATTTCCATCGCGAAGCCTAATGATGTTTTTAGTTTTTGACCTTCCGTGACGCCTAATGATATGTTTCATCCCGGCTCTGTTAAGGCGCCTGTTTTGGAGTTCTGACCATCGGAAAAGGCAGCCCTTACCCTCTGTCGACATGATCTCGTTCAGACATTGCCCGGTCTTTAGTGCGACCTGGCAATGGACGCTTGTGTGTTTTTTACCATATTATATCAGATATGATTTTAGATACGTTTTCAGATTATGTTTTCAAGAAACATTTTTGGCGATGATTTCAGTGCAAGTTATTTATATCTTCGATAAACGAATATGATTCTGTTTACGTGTTCTCTGATCATTTGACCTTTTTTGCTCTAATATCATTTTTCATTTTGACGTTCTTTTGATTTTGTCTTATGATGTCAATTTTCTGTTGACGTATTTTGAGTCTTGACGTATTTCAGATCTTCGATAATGTTTCGGTCTTCGTATTCTGTTATGTGTAGCGTTCCGGTTTCTGTCATAGGTTCTCGACTCTGAATTTTGTCATAGATTTTTGTCATGTCAAGGGCTATCAAATTATGTATCTGTTTTGTATATGTATATGACATTCAGGTTACATTTCAATATGTATACGTTTATATAATTCAGCTTCTGTATCATGTGTATATGTATATGACTCCGATTTTTATTTCTCAGTTTTATCCTACCCATATGCTCAGGTTTGACGTTATCTTCTGCTACATGTTTACATATATGTATTGATATATATCATCTTGATGTTGTTTCCGTGTTCACTCATCAGCACTACAAGAAAAAAGGCCTTTACTGACACTAAGGTTAGTGACACTAGGCTAAAAGTGTCAGAAACGACGTGTAAATGGGCCTATTTCCGTGTTTTTCACTTAAATATCAATAATTACTGACACTATGGTATCAGCGATTTTAGTGTCAGTAATTACTATTACAATAGTATCAGTAAGAAATAAAAAAAAAAAAAAAAAAACGCGTAGTCGTCTGGAGTCGAACCAACACCTCGCGGAAGTGACGTTTTTCGCATATATTACTGACACTAGAGTATCAGTAAATTTAGTGTCAGTAATTAATGATACCTTAGTATCAGTAAAAAAATTTAAAAAAAAATTATTTCCTTAAGTCTGCTGGGACTCGAAATTGTAACCATTGATATAAATTTTTATAATGTAACTGTTATAAAAAACCCTAACTCAATTTTATCCTCACTACTTTATCCAAAATCTCTCTATCTTTCCTCGTGGCCCTCTCGTAATTCTCCCCATTCTTAATCCCAATCTCAAAACTTCCATTTCTATCTCCGGCGATCTGAAACGTGGTCGTTTTGTTAGGGTTTTTAATTTTTATACTTTTCAACTCTAAAGCCTCGCATTTCAATTCGAATTAAGGGTTTTGAGTTTCGGATTGAATTGAGTTAGGGTTTTAATTTTTTGAATTGAGTGTTCGATTTTGATAAATTAGGGTTTCAGTTTAAGGCAGGGTTATAGTGATGACGCGAAGTTCGAGGCACAAATCGAGCAAGCATAATTCGAGGGAGGCGAGGGATTACTCAGATTCGGAGAAGGATTCGAGCGTGAAGGAGCGAAAGGTTAAAGACGATAGCAGTAGTGTTAGGGTTTCAAAGGAAAGCGAGAAGCGGAAGCTCGATTCGAAGGCAGGTAAGGACGCGTTTGGCTCGGGAAATGGGGAGTATGCCGAGGAGTATAGTTCGTCTTCAAAGCGGCGGAAAGATCGGGCTTCGGATGACGGCGTGACTGACCGGTGGAACGGTGGCGGCGAGGATGAGAAGATTGAGAGTTCGAGGAAATCGAAAGGGTCGATTGAGTCTTCGAAGAGTAAGAGGAGAGATGATGGTGAGGATCAGAGGTCAAAGAGTGAGGGGAAGCAGAGGAAATTAAGTCGAAGGGAGAGTAGAGAAGAAAGAAAGTTGAAAGAAGCCAAGAGTGAGAGATTTGTTGAGAGTGAAGAGCGTAGTCGTGCGGTAAATGATAAACCTGGTATGTAGATTTCGAACTGACATATAGAGCTGTTGGTAATATTATCAAAATGTAAAAAGTAGATTTCTAACAAAAGAAGTTTCACAGGATCATTGTTTAAAGCACGCTTCAAAAAGTTATAATACCACCGAGCAGTCCTCAAAGTGGAAAGGTACACAAAATTTTATGAATCATATCTTTTATTTCAGTTTATCAGATGATGGGTTTAATATCAAAAGGGAAAGGGAGTCAACCGGGTCTTGATCTCTTTCTCAATGTTATAAACTGATGTGTAATATGTTATATTTTATAAGAATATAATAATCATTTAATCTTGTCTGTTATTAAATTAGTGAAGAAATAGACATACACTTTTCTTTAGTATCTTTAGTATCTAGGACCTCCTGTAAGAACCAGTTTAAATGAAGTTCCTATGTTCTGCAGAATTCTTTAGTATCTAGGCACTTTTCTTATATGCTCTTGGCTTTCCTATGACATGTATTTTATATAGATTGATATTTCTTGGTTACCTGCATAAATAGATCATTGCTACTATTTTGTTTACATAATAATTTAATTGGGCTTTTTACTTATGAACTATGCTACTCTCCTCGGAGTTCCTTTAGTTTTCTGATTAAGGTTTTCACTCATGACTGCATTATACAGTGGTCCATAAGCATCAAAATATATTTACAGATCAGTATGGGTTATTTTACTGTTCAATTCAAAACTGGTCATTAGTCATAATATTCCTTCAAGTATTTTGATTCTTTGCTTACTCAGATTGAATTCAAGTTATGATTTTTTCCATTTATTGATTGTATAGGTTAAGAATTTTATCTCCTTGGGAGGGCCGCATGCTGGCACTGCTTCTGTGCCCCTTTGTGGTGTAAGTATAATTGTGACTTTTCCATCAATTTACTGAAAGTGAGTTGGATTTACAATGGTGCATGTTAGAGGTGTATGATTAGACAAACCGTTCGGAAGAAATTTGTGCAATGACAAATTGGAACAGTTTCACCTTTAAAATTTTCTTGCCTTGTATTGAACATCAACTGATATCACTGTTCATGTTTCTGCAGTCTGGTATTTTTTGCATAATTGTGAACACTCTGATCAAGGCGGAGATCTACAGTGACTATGTCCAAGTATGCATCTTGACTCTCAGCTCCTTTCAACCCCCATCACCATTGTATTTTTCGTTTAGAAACATTTGAATTTATAATTCTAGTGGGCTAACGCTAACTATGTCCTCATCACAAATTTACCAGCAATCTTCATTCTTATTCTGATGTCCCTACGAAGGCTTTACAATTTTGTCTTTGATATGTGGAATTGCAGGATCATTTGGCTCCCAGCGGATATCTTAAATTTCCCGATGTAAGTAAATATCCCAATATACTAGAGAAAATGTTGCTAATGCTTACCTACTAATGATCTCCCAAATTTACTTTGAATCGTTGAGTTCCCTTTTTATTTTTAATATTTTATTTCTCTTCATTGGATTTTTATATTAAAATTTTTTAGTTTGAATAGGATAATTCCTCATGTAGGTATTGAATTGTAATTGCAACTATTTGGAGTATTATCTTGTTTTGCTTGGATTATTTTATCTTCTAAAAGTGAGAATCAACTCTTACTTTGTAGGATATCCCCAAATATTTGGAAAAATGCAAGTTCCTTCCAAAGCTTAACAATGAACTCCCTGACAACAGGAACTTCACTTACAAGGAACGCTTCAGTAGCTTGCAGAACTTGGTGCTTATAATGGTGATTTAGAATATAGCATTTTCTCTCCTTTTGTGAAATAACTTCAATCCTCGACATTTTTAATTATTTTTGCGTTAGTTTTCATAAACTGTGTATATCAAAATTTTTCTCAAATCCCACTTGTAGCGGCATCCTTGTGTTCTGCGTATGATCTTTTAGTAGTTTTAAACTTGCACTCATTTTTTCTCAATGCCTTCTTCCTGCTTTCAACAGTTTGAGGATGACAAGGTTTTGATACCCAAGGAAACCGCCTGGTTCGGATATTATCCAGACGGGGACTTCAGTACAGTTCAGCCTCCACAGCAGGTGGGACTTGGGAGAGAATGGCTAAAAAATATATGCAATTTGAACCTGTGCTTCATAAACTCCTTGTTTTAGTTGTGAAGTTTAAACAGGGTCTTAGTAGTCATCTTTACAGTTTGGAAACAGTATTAGATCATGTATTTAATTTTTATTTCAGTTTGGAAACAGTATTAGATCATGTCATCTGATAAACTTCATCTGGTTCATGAGATCCTTTTATTTCAGTTTTATGTCCGTCTATATATATATATATATGTGTGTGTGTGTGTTATTGATTTGTTTGTTTTGGTGATTATGTAGCGGTATGAAAGATACAACTTGTTATTATGGATGCCATTTGGTTTTTTATATGCATGCTCTTAGGTTGTTGGTATGGTTATTGTCAATAAGTGCTTTATGTGACAAAAATTAGATTAGGGTTATATTTTGTATTTTTATTTGGATGTATTTAATGTTTTTATTTATGAAGATATCGATTTTTTTTGGAAGTCCATCTAATTCTTAACATTTGGTTTATAATTTCAGATTTTGTGCCAGATATCATATTGTTGGGGGATTGTTGCAGGCTTCTCAACAAGTATCATGAATTTTGGTGGGGGCATGACATTTTGATGGGACTTTAAGAGTAGTTTTTGAAATATATATGTTAATTTAAAGATTGTCTATGGAGTTTTTGTATTCATCATGTGATACTGTTGAATTGATTAATACGATTAATCTATTATATTGCGAATTTTATATAAATGTAATTTTTTAGTTTTTTATTTCATTGAGTTGGTATATATATATATATATATATATTTTATGATTAATTTAATTACAAAAAATAAGAAATATAATTGTGAAATAATACGATTTTTAAATTTTAAAAGATATTGACGGATATTGATACTATAGTAACAATAATTACTGACACTAAAAATCAAATTTATGCGATATACTGATACTGCAGTAACAAAATTTACTGACACTATAGTATCACTAAATACTGATGATATAGTGTCAATAATTTACTGACACTAAAATAGTGTGAGAGATTACTGATACCATAGTGTCAATAATTTTCTGATACTACAGTATTAACGTTTACTGACACTAAGAATCACTGACACTAGAAACTAGTGTCAGTGATTTCTGGCTGCGGCAACACTGACACATTTATATAGTGTCAGTAAAACCCTTTACTGACACTAATTTAGTATCAGTAAAAGCCTTTTTTCTTGTAGTGCAGGTCTTTTAAAAGATCTGACCCCCAACTCTCCAGTGTTTGTGTTGCAGGTTCAGGATCATTCTTTCGAGAATAGGCTTTGAAGTGAATGGAAGTTCAACAGCAGTCATTAACACCACAGTCTTTATGTTGTCTGAGTCTGAGCCCATGTGAATATATATATATATATATCTATGTGTGTGTGTGTGAGAGATTTTTTGAGTCCAGCCATGAGGCCGAGTGTGTGTATGTTTATGTACATCTAATTTGTGTTAAGAATTTGATATGATTTGAAATGTCTAATCTGAAAGAATGATTTTGATATGAAGTGTATGTTCTGAATGAGTGAATATATGTCGTATGTCATGAATGTCTGGTATGGAGTTTGATTGTGTGTGTTTACTGAGGCTGAGGGTGGTAGGGCAACCCATCACCTGGCAGTAGCATCTCGCCTCCGACAGTATATTACACTAATATATATAGATTGTAATAATTCAAAAAGGGGATGCTACAGTAATATTGTAATAATTCAAATAAAATGCACTCAAATCTATATTCCAAGTTACAAGTATAATGAAAGTGTATCAATATCCCAATCCACATGCAAAGATCCACTCTTTATTACGTACTCTGACAATTACAATATGTTGTCTACTGGAACTCTAAATATATACATATTATAGAACTGTTCAGAAATCTACTGAGACGCAGCTCATAATTATTTATTCTCTATCTATCGAGACATGGCTCGAAAATCTACTCCCATACAAGAGAAAATCTTCGTCCAGACCCTCCTTAGCCTATGGAGGAAGATTTGAATCCACATTGCTTTTGTGGGGACTCGAACCCATGTACGAGAGACATAGATTACCAATGGGCTACACACCCATTGGCATATTAAGAGTGCATTTAAAAATATTTAAAAATACTTTTTCAATGTTAAGAGTATTTGAATTTTCTTGATAATAAATTCATAAACAGCTAGTTGAGTAGTATTCCCAAAATTAATCATAAATTAAAAACTCAGTCACTAAGCTTATAATTGGTACATTAGAACTAAAACATGTATTAGATATATTAATATCCTTACAGTATTTGACAAAATCGGTAGCAAAATCGAACCAAAAGTATGGATGGAAAAAAAACTCGGGCCCGGCCCGGGGTGGAAAAAAGCCCGATCCGGGCCTTAAAAACTAGGCCCGGCAAGGGCCCGGGCCGGGTTCATCCAAAAAAACCCGAGCCTGGCTTAAAATAAATAAATATTTTTTTTTATTTATAAAATATATAAATTTATATAATAGATTTTTTATTTTTATAATAAAAAATGGGACCCGGGCCAAGCCCGGCCAGATCCCGAGCCCGACCGGATCGGGCCGGGCCGGCCCAATAACAGTCTGGGCCGGACTTTTCCTGAGCCCGGGCCGAAATTTTTTCCGATCCCAGCCGGTTGCCATGCTTAACCAAAAGTACCCTGCTAACACAACTAGCGAATTTCCAGTGGCTAATGGTGAATTTCCGAAGGCTATCAGACGACTTTTGATACATATGCCTAATTTAAAAAATATATAAGCAATAACTGTTGTCCAAATAGTGTCATTAAACATTAAAACAACATACTTCAAACAAATTAAACCAGTATATACTTATCAAATCATAAAAAAAACCCTAAAACATGAAAAACTATAGAAAACCTGGAAAATGCAATGACGAATCCAAGTCGAGATCTCTCTGTCCTTAAGAACTTATTAGCCTTCGTCACAGGTGCTTCACGGATTCGAATTGGCTAATATTCTCCCAGGATAACTTGGTTGCTTCTTGTTCAAGGAGCACTCCTTAACAAATATATGAACTTGGAATATGGTGGAACTCTCTCTAAAAAACAAATGGAAAACTTAACTGTTAAATTCGGATTGTCTTATGTATATTTTAATTGGACATAGAGCATCCTTTATAAAGGCATGGAAGGGTGCCAATGGGGCACCCCTTGGGGTGGGGTGCACCCTCCAAAGGGTTGTACCCCTCTCATGCACCCATTGCATTCAAAAGACATATATATCCTTAATGAATATTTAAAGAATTTCCAACAATCCCCTACAATTCTTCAAATATTCATGTAGACACTTGAGAGAGTTACCATGAACTAAAGCTGCATTGAAATACGTAGCTTTCGCCTTGAACATTTCCTGGTGAATGACAATCGGATTTACTTGGCAAACCAGTGACCCATAGTCTTGAACTGTTCTGCCGTTGGTGTAAACCAAGACAACTGCCAACACACATCTTTACTTCGACCATTTTCCCGTTCTACTGGTTGTGTTCATTTCGGCCCTGACAACGGTCTCGGATTCATCAAGTACTTTAGGGTAACCCGCCTTTAAAAGTTCTCATGGAAGCGGCCTCACTTCTTACTTGAAATAGTGATCTATCTACTATGAAGAGATAATCTGTCTTTACCCTCATTAGGACTCATCTCCTAATATAGTGATCATTAAAAGCCTTAGTTTATCCTAACCAATGACAGACATCACTCATCGTCATTATCGGAATGAGAAAGAGTACAAAACTCTTCAGTACTTGTTTTGAATTGCACAAAATTTCAGTTGTCCCTTTTGAACCTAGATCTTGGGTTCTCTCCAGTCAGCTAGGTTGGGTTTCCACAGTGACAATTCTTAGTTTATAGCTTCAAGCCCATTCTCATCGATGACTTCTCAACTTTTGCTCTCGAGGTAAACCTTTAGTTAGTGGATCCGCTAGGTTTTCCTTCGACTTGACATAATCGATCGTTATTATGCCACTTGAGAGCAGTTGACGTATGGTATTATGTCTCTGACGTATGTTTGAGACTTACCATTATACATTATATTTTTGGCTCTCCCAATAGCCGATTGGCTATCACAATGTATGCTAATCGCTGGCACCGGTTTGGGCCAACTAGGAATATCCTCCAGGAAGTTTCTAAGCCATTCTGCTTCTTCCGCTGTTTGTGTAACTAACGCTATGAACTCTGATTCCATAGTAGACCGGGCAATACATCTTTGCCTCGAGGATTTCCATGACACGGCTGCATTACCAGTGTGAAAACAAATCCACTCTTAGATTTGGAATCCACCGTATCAGATATCCAGTTAGCATCGCTGTATCCCTTAATACAGCAGGATATCTCTCGTAATGTAGTCCATATTTTTAAGTTTTCAAAACTCTTACAATGGCTTTCCAGTGGTTATGTCCTGGATTGCTCGTATATCTACTAAGCCGGTTCACAGCTTGAGCGATATCTGGTCGTGTGCAATTCGTAAGATACATCAGACTTCCTATGATTCTCGAATACTCTAATTGCGATACGATTGAACCAGTATTCTTTGATAGATGAAAAGTTATGTCTACAGGGGTTCTAGCCACATTTAGATCCCCTTTGATATATTTATCAAGTATCTTCTCAATATAATGAGTCTGAGATAATATATATCTGTCTGATGTCCTAGAAATCTTAATTCCTATGATTACATCAGCTATTCCCATATCTTTCATATCAAATCTGCTGGATAACATGTTTTTGGTAAACTGAATCATTTCATGATTACTACCAATTATAAGCATATCGTCAACATAGAGACACACAATGACATATCCTTTTTGAGTTGATTTGGTGTACACACACTTATCACACTCATTGGTTTTGAACCCACTTGACAACATTTCTTTGTCAAATTTCTCATGCCATTATTTAGGTGCTTGTTTTAATCCGTACAAGGATTTTATAAGTTTGCACACCTTCTATTCTTGTCCAGGAATACTAAACCCTTCTGGTTGTTCCATGTAAATCTCTTCATCCAATTCACCCTTCAAGAATGCTGTCTTTACATCATTTGATGTATTTCAAGACCGAATATAGCTGCTATGGCTATAAGCATTCTTATCGATGTGATACGAGTCACTGGTGAATATGTGTCAAAGTAATCAAGGCCTTCCTTTTGTCTATAACCTTTTATGACAAGTCTTGCCTTATACTTATCTATTAATCCATCCGTTTTCATCTTCCGTTTGAATATCCATTTGTAGCCCAGCGGCTTACAACCTGGAGGAAGATCAACCAACTCCCAAGTATGGTTCTGTAGGATTGAATCAATTTCACTGTTAATTTCCTCTTTCCACAGAGGTGCCTCCGGAGAAGACACAGCTTCTTTATAGCTTTGAGGCTCATTTTCTAACAAGTATGTCAGAAAATCGGGACCATACGACTTAGACGTTCTAGCTCTTTTTGCCACATCTAGGCTCGATTGTCTCAATATTTGCACGTTGATCTGATTTTTGGTCAACATAATCACTGTCTTGACAATATCAATTGTTTCTTTTGAGAGACTCTGTTCTTTGTCTTTCCTTACAAGGAAATGTCTCTTCAAAAAATATCGCATTCCTTGACTCATTATCATGTTCGGATTGATATCAAGAATCTCAATTGTGTACCAAGAATCAATACGCACTATGATGCGGTTGCGAGCATATCCAATGAATATACAGTCAACCGTTTTGGGTCATATTCTAACCTTCTTAGGTTTAGGAACCATTACTTTGGCAAGACACCCCCACACTTTTAGGTATTTGTAGGAAGGTACGAAACATTTCACAAACTCATATGGTGTCTTGTCCAATCTTCTGTGAGGAAGCTTGTTTAGAACGTAGTTCGCGGAAAGCAAGGCTTCCCCCACAAGTTCCGGGGTAAACCCGAACTCGTCAACATGGCGTTCATTATTTCCTTCAACGTTCGGTTTTTTTGCGCTCCGCAATTCCGTTCTGATTGAGGAGAATAAGGAGCAGTGGTTTTCGTTAATAATTTCAGGAGAACAAACAATATTCACCGAATGGTGAAACGTATTCACCACCTCTATAACATCCTGATTCTTTTGATTTTCTTGCCAAGTTGATTTTCAACTTCGTTCTTATAGTGTACAAAGCTCTTAATAGCTTCAGCTTTGCTCCTCAGCAATACACATAGCAGAATCTTGTGTGTCATCGATAAAAGTGACAAAGTACTTTTTACCGCCTATTGTTTGCACATATATGTCACACACACGTCAGTCAGTGTGTACAAGTTCTAAAGGTTCAGAATTGCGTTCCACAGAATGAAATGATGTTCTATGCATTTTTGCTTCAACGCATGCCTCACACTTATGTTGGCTATCAATTGCAAATTTAGGTATAAGGTCCATGTTAATTAATTTACGCATGGTATCATAATTAACATGTCCTAACCTCCCATGCCATACATTTTGTGACTCAATAATATAAGCAGAAGTACTAGCTTTATTAATAGCACGATTGACAGTCATTACATTTAGTTTAAAAAGGCCCTCAGTTAGGTAACATTTTCCTACATACATATCATTCTTTTTCATTACAAACTTATCAGAAACAAATACAAGCTTAAAACCAGCCTTACTAAGGAGAGATCCTGAGACTAAGTTCTTCCGAATATCTGGAACATGCAGTACATTCTTCAACGTTAGCTCCTTTCCAGATGTCATCTTTAGAACCACTGTGTCTTGTCCAATCACCTGAGAGGTAGACGAGTTTCCCATTGTCAGATGATCGCCGCCATCGACCTTCTGATACAAGGAAAACATCTTGCTATTTGCACATATATGACGAGTAGCCCCAGTGTCTACCCACCATTCTCTTGGATTCCCAACTATGTTGGCTTCGGTTACCACTGCTGATAGTTCCATCTCTGAGATCTCATCAGTTAGCTGCTCTCCTTCAGTGACATGGGCCTCATTTTTCTTTTTCTTGCCCTTGTCCTGAGACTTCTTGTTTCTGCAGTCCTTTAACATATGACCGCTCTTTCCACAGTTGTAGCATTTCCCCTTGAACTTTTTGTTTGAAGAGTCAGCTCCACTGATCTTTCTCTTCTTACTACCCTTTACACCCTCAATGATGTTGGCCTTAGACTCCATAGTCTTGTAGCTGGCCTTCTCGGACATCATGTTGTCCTCCTCGATTCTCAATCGAACACTGAGGTCTTCAAGGCTCATATGCTTCTTTTTGTGTTTCAGATAGCTTCTGAAGTCCTTCCATGATGGAGGAAACTTTTCAATTATGGCGGTAACTTGAAACATCTCACAGAGTTTCATTCCCTCATCCAGTATTTCATGAATGATCAACTGCAGTTCTCCCAATTGAGACATCACCATTCTTGAATCTACCATCTTGTAGTCCAGGAACTTACCCATGACAAATTTCTTTTGTCCGACATCCTCGGTTTTGTACTTCTTCTCGAGAGATTCCCAGAGAATATTCGCAGAAGTCATGCCTTGGTACACAATGTACAGGTATTGTCAAGACCACCCAAAGGTAGTTCTTGCATAAGAAGTCTCCAAACATCCATGTCTGTTCTCGCTCTTCCTTGGCCATTTCCGATTCACCCTCCACAGACCGGACGGAGGAGGGATCTTTGAGGAATTTAGCCAACTGGAGAGTTGTCAGTTAGAACAGCATTTTACTCTGCCACTGTTTGAAATTTGCCCCACCAAATTTCTCCGGCTTTTCTCCATGAGAGACCGGTACTGTGATATTTCTGCTAGCCATTTGTAACTGGAAAATCCAATAGGGGTCAATTAATCTACAAAAGATAAATTGCACAATGATCAACGTATGATCTTGTTCAAAATGATATACTAGGTAACCATTTGTTGTCCTATTGGACGGTGGTTCCAATAAACACAAGTCCTTGAATTTTAACTAAAGATTCTTTAGAAAAATGAATAAACGAATATTCCCAGAGGACGAGGGGGGTCCGGAGTAACCACTTAAGTCCCTGGACCACTTAGGCTCTTATCACCTTTTTGACAGAATATTCTTTAAACACTTTTCCGAAGGATCTTTTATCAATTCAAACCCAGAATTACACTTCTTCAAATGCACCAATAATATACGATATGTGTAGAATAGATGGGTAAGAGTCAATCAAGATTGGATGGAATTTCTTGTGTATGATTACACGTTAAATTCTCACCCAAGTATGCAACACACAATCAATTTCAACTTTATCACTATGTTTATGCTTGTGATAATTGAACAACCTAATAATAACTTAAATCTATACTACCAAGATTAATGTGTTACAGTATATGATTTACTAAGTTAATATCAATCTAAGTTTGCAGTTTATAATAATTACAGGACGATTTCGTTAGTGTCGCATTCGTATCTACGTTCGAACGAGACTATCCAGTGTGTGTGTGTTCATGTTGCGTTTGACAACGCGTTCAAACGAAGTGTTTCCAGAGAGTTCACGTTCGAGTAGCGTTTGATAACGCGTTCGAACGGAATGATTCCAGAGAGTTCACGTTCAAATTGCGTTCGAAAACGCGTTCGAACATAATGATTCCAGAGAGTTTGCGTTCGAGTTGCGTTTAGTACGCGTTCGAACTTTCTTAGGCAGAAGGCTTGCGTTCAAGTTGCGTTTGAAGACGCGTTCGAACGTTCTTACGAAATTTCAAATTTAAGCCTTCGCGTTCGTCGGGCGTTCGAACGCCCTACGGGTTTTTCATGCACAGTTCGTATTTTTCCAGAAAATTTTCTAACATAGCATGCGAATTACTATCTAACAACACTATTATAATAAGTTCTTAAGATTGTTGTCCAAATAGTGTCATTAAACATTAAAACAACATGCTTCAAACAAATCAAACCAGTAAATACTAATCAAATCATCAAAAAACCCTAAAACATGAAAAACTATAGAAAACCTGGAAAATGCAATGACGAATCCAAGTCGAGATCTCTCTGTCCTTAAGAACTTATTAGCCTCCGTCACAGGTGCTTCACGGATTCGAATTGGCCAATGTTCTCCCAGGATAACTTGGTTGCTTCTTGTTCAAGGAGCACTCCTTAACAAGATATGAACTTGGAATATGGTGGAACTCTCTCTCAAAAAAAAATGGAAAACTTGACTGTTAAATTCGGATTGTCTTCTTGTATATTTTAATTGGACATGAGCCTCCTTTATAAAGGCATGGAAGGGTGCCAATGGGGCACCCCTTGGGGTGGGGTGCAACCCTTCAAAGGGTTGTACCCCTCTCATGCACTCATTGCATTCAAAAGACATATATATCCTTAATGAATATTTAAAGAATTTCCAACAATAACATTAATAATATATTAAAATTATCTAAAACTATTTTTATTATTTACAACTAAATATTAACCGATTTTATAATAAGCACTACAAAATGAGCTCAAATTTACCATAAAACATGTTAATCTATTAATTACAGTGTATTAAGTAGTCCTCAAAGGGTGTGATTTGACGATAAAGGGTTTCAAACTTGATTATTATATCATGGGTTCGAGTCCATAAAATATATTTTTTGTTAGAGTTTGAGGCAGTTTGGAGGGTTTTACTTGATCCGTTAAAGTAGAGTCAAAACAGTGTATTAATTGTTGATACATCATTTATTAGGCATCGTTCTAGCGACTAAACAGAGTGAAAGATATCAAAAGTGCATTGAAATATACTTTACTTGGTGACCAGGATTAGGAGAAAAGAAACAAAGAAGCAAATATCCACCATTCATTTCACACTAATTCATGATATACACAATTTTTACTCACTAATTAAAGGTTAGGATTCAGATACAAGTGATATAGCATCACTGATGAGGAACCAAGTTCCCATAATTACTAAGCAGAAATAAATATATACCTCTCATATTCAATCTAAAAAAAAAAAAAAAAAGAAGTAGAAGAAGAAGCAAGTAATGGAGACTTGTTATGATTATGAATGGTGGGATCACAAAAGTTTATTGAATCCCATTGATCACATTCACATGCTTTCTGTCTCTCTTCTACCTTTCCTCATCACACCCATTTTTAAATTTGAGAATTATAAGAATAACTTAATCAGATATAAAAACAAAGGGCTAGTATCACAATTAGATACTTCATTTGTCAGAATTGTAATGCCATTCTACAGAGCTGGGGCATCAGCAGGCTGATGAGAGGCCAATGCTATGTGTTGATGGTGTTTTTTTAGGCACTATGATATTTAAGCAGCCACGGCAGGGGTAAAAGGGTAAATTCCCTCATTGGTCAAAATCATTAAAAAGGATCATCATGACCGACCACATAAGTGAGGGTCGAGCACTTAATGGTAGGTGACCGACCACTTCGGTTCGGATGACCTGGCATTATCAGATCGGCGAAGCATTCTCAGTTCAAAGGACCATCATGACCGACCTCATGAAGACCGACCAGATAGCGAGATATGCTCCAGAAGATGACACCCTATTCTTGCGGATAAGACGACAAGTTATCCTATTTTCATGGGGAAAACTGGTGAGACAGAGTCCTAGTAGGATAAGAAAGTAAAGGTAGTTTTGATTAGGAATCCTTATGGGAAAAGGGAATAGTTTTTGACTAGGAATCCTTATGGGAAAAAGGAATAGTTTCAACTAGGAAATTCTTATAGGAGAGGAATCTGATTTCTTTTCTACCTATTATAAATAGAGTGGTAGAGTGTGCATAAAAAAAAAACAAGTGGAGAGCATTAAGAATCATAATCAGAATCATGACCATCAGACTTGTAAAAAACCAGAAGCAGAGCCGAGAAGCGTGCTTGAGTAATAAAAGTATCATCCGTTTTGTGCCCGTGGATGTAGGTTGGATCTGATCCGCCGAACCACGTTAAATCTCTTTGTCGATTGGCGTATTTATCTGTCTTTTGCTAAGTTTGCTTTTGGTCCCCCATAACCAAACAAATTCACTATTGAGGGAGGATTGTCTCGGGAGTAATATTCTCATATTGCCCTGAGACCAAAATCAGCCGTCAACACTATGCATTGAAGGTGTCTTGGGCAAGTGATCAAATGGGCATTGGTGAGATCAGCTCTTTGCATGAATGAGTGAAATCAATTCAAATTATTATCAACACATGACCATATTGAAACAAAAACAACACATCAAGTACATCAAAAAAATAAAAATAAGGCAAATATCTAATTAGAGTTGGTAAAAAATCTCAAATCCTGATCAGGATTTGGGATCTCCTATAATTCACTCCGATTAAAAAATTAAATTGGGATTTGATTTTTGATTTTTTATTTAAAATATCTTGAAGCATAATTGAAATTCGAAATCCCAAATCATTTAATTTGACATTCGATATAATTTTTTGTAATGTATTTATAATCAGGATGAAAGATTGCATCTCTACATATGTGAATGATACTCGAACCTCAATAATTCGAATAGAGTTATCAACAGGTCCTCGGATTTGGCTTAAATCAAAGCCATATTCAGCAGTAGCACTCAATGATGTGACCTTTTTTTTCAGTGAATTTAGCTACAGCTTCTGCATCAAAACCTGAAAATGCTTCTCTGGAAGAAAATAAACTTTTGATTAAATCACTTTTGATTCTATAAAGAGTGAAGCGGCTTAAAGTACTTTGAGATTAATTTTTTTTTTTTGTTTTCTAATCACACCCACCTGAATACTTGGCACTTCTTCAAAATAGAAGTCCAATCTGATCCAACTTGTGCAGCAGTCAGCAGTAGCAACTCAAACAACAATCTGCATAAAACAATAGCAAATAAAATGACACATTATTATGAAGGGGAAAATTATCAAAAATATTTGTTTGAAATAGTGGAATTTTTGAAATTAATACTTGTCATCATGTATAGGAACTCCCCATTCTTCATCATGGTAAGCAACATAGATAGGATCTGCACAAACAATATAAAATTTTTATCAAATGAAAATATACAAACAAAGTCCCTGGCTAGCGCACTAAATTTGACACTATATATCCTTAAACAAAGGATGAGTCTTAGTGTAACGATAAGATTACTTCATTGTGACCTTCAAGTCACAGGTTCGAGTCATGAAAACATCCTCTTTGCAAAAAAAGTTTGGAAGAGACTGCATACATATTGAATCTTTCCCTGAACCCATAATATCGGAAGCCTCGCGCGCTGAGCAATCCTTATATCTCCTTAAACAATTGTCTGAACCTAAAGAAATTTTGTAAAATGCACACCTGAATTGGGTGTGATAAAACTGCATCTCTTTTTCCCTTGACCAATATTGTTAGCTAAAGCATCATGCCCAGTGACATTTCCTTCAAACTTGGCAGGCTTAGTTCTTCCATAATGAGCAATTCTTGATTTTGTTTGCTGCTGCATAATTGAAACATGTTCTCTCCTTGCTGCTGATATGCTTCCAGGAGCCTCAATTATCAGAGAAGAATCATAACCTGATGCAACTCCAACTCCAACATTTTTCTGTTTCTTAATTGGACTTGCCAACTTTTGGTGTCAGGATTTTTTCAGTACTAGAGTTGAGCTCATTGGGATCATTTCCTCTATTCACTGCCAGTGGAGACAATGAAGACTTGATAAAAGAACTTCTAACATTATTAGTAGTAGCAGGAGGAGATTTTGGTGAAGTAATTTTCTTAATGGAATTGCATTTTTCCAAGCTTGGAACTTGGTTTGAAGTGGGCTGAAGCATTGGACGGCCATTGATTTGAGCAATTTCTGGAGTGATAGAATTGCAGTTTAGACTTGGAAGAATACATTATGTTGTTTAAGTTGGAGGAAATTTTAGAAGAAGATCAAATTGGAAAAGTGGGATTTGTAATTTGTTGGGTTTATAAATTGGAAATGTGGGTCAGGTTCTACCATACAACTTCCAATTAGGGGAATTGCTATTATTTTATTTATTTATTTTTAATGTGACCACAATCTTGAAAATGAGAAGTGTGGTGCCATTGCCAGCCTTCTAATGGACCCTCTTTTGCACACTTCTATTTGATGCCTTCACTGCAAATTGGTCTATATGCCTTTGCCTTCTTTCAAATCCCAAGTTAAAGTGGGAAGAGTGTAGAGGACCAATCATTGTCCCCTCTTCAGAGCTGGCTGACAATCTCAATAATATCTTAAATCTAATGCAAAGTCATTTGCTTCTTGAGATTGATGTTTTAACTTTTTATAAAAACAAAATTGATATGGTTAAAGTGGGTATTAGCTTATATTTATGCTTCACATGTGTGTATTTTTACATAATTAAAGATCGAAATTAGAAGTATTGAAGGGCCTTTTATGGTTGTTGTAGATTCAATTAGAGATGTGTTAAAAAGTAAACGTTTTTTTTTAAAAAAAAATTTAAATTTGGTTACGGCCATAAATGTTGGTCATTGAGAGGCTAATGAGTAATGAGGCAACAACCTCTCAAAATAACTATCAAATTGCTATAGTATTTCTCTTGTTTTTTTATTCATTAGATGATGTAAATAATTGTAGCATTACAGAAGAGATGAGAGCTATCAAATTGGGATTAAAAAATTATCCCTTATGTTGATGGTTGTTTTTTGTTTTAGGGGTGGGAAATTTACTCATCGAACAAACCTCCTTCAAGTAGTGAATTTATTTGGTTAGTTGGGAATCAAGACAAACTTGGTAAGCAAACAGAAAATCACAGAGAAAATAAAGGATTAACGTGGTTCGGCGAAGAGTGGCTCCAACCTACGTCCAATGGAGCATAAAAAAGAAATTTTATTATGAACTAGGGTCAAGACTGGCCAACTTTCTCTCTATATCACTAAGCTTTTTAGAGCTCTTTTATAAGTGATGGAATATAAAAAAATGCTAATCCTTAAATCTGAGCCTTCATCCCCCTTATATAGGTTCCCAAATCTACTATTACATCAATCGGTGACGTCAACACACGTCAGCCTATCACTATCATCCATGCTCCTTTTCCCCAACTACTCTGCAAACAATAACTCTGGTCTTCTGAATCAACCACACTCTGTCAGCAAAAAGTCACCATTCCCATCTTTATCTTCTGTAACACGTTCTTCCCATGTGACAGTCTGTAATTCAACCACCCCCACGTTGTTCCATGTATCAGAAGGAAAGTCTCTGACCAACTCCCGTCATACCATCCTTACGGAGGAGTAAACTTTCATGTAGGGCTTTGTAGGGGTTTTTCTAGGGGCTGAATCCGGTAACGCAGCGGAAGCGGGAAAATCAAAATTTTCCGATTTCAAAACTTTTTCTCGGATTAATTAAATAAACATATTTATTTAATATTCCAATAATCAAATTATGAAATAAAATTCAATAAATCATATTTAGGTGAATTTACCAAATTACCCTTACTTGGTATTTTTGTCCATTTTAGTCCGAAATTGATCAAATCAATTTTGAATGATTCTAAATCATTTCTAAGATGAACTTAGCATGTTCAAAACATCAAAACACCAAAGCAACCAAAATCCCCAAATTTCAAGTCTTGGCCGAGAGCACCATTAGGTGGGCAACTTGTGCATTTTTTCATTTCATGTCTCAAAACACATCAAGATGTAATCCAATCAACATGAAACTTTATATGCATCATATAAACATCCAAATACACAACATAAATGAAAAGCCCCAAATTTGGAATTAGTCATGAACCCTAATTTTTCAATTTCTTCAAATTGGACAAATTAGACCAAATAGTTTAAATCAATTACTTTAATCATCATTCTTCCATCCAATCAAAGTCTCAACACAATGAAACAACTCAAGATCAAATCTTGGTCATCTTAGAGTGGATCAATAACTCTAGATTAGCAACAAAGGTTTCCAAAACCTTAAAAGAATGCTTACAACTACAATAGTCACAAACTTCCTTCATCACACATGCTCAACACTTTCAACAAAACTTCCATCCAACAAAACACAAAGAATAAAGAAAAGAATAACTTAAGAACATCATAAGATGTAGCCTAGATCATAAGGAACATTTTCCTATCTAATAGTAAGTTGAGAAAACTTACTAAATCCAAGCCTTTCTTTGATTTTATCCTTTCTTCTTCACAAGCTTGTTTGGTTTTCTTTTAATGGAGTTTAGGTTAAAATGTATTAGGTTAGAAAACAAATGAAATGAAAAACAATATATATACTTGTTGACCAAATGGCCTTGGCCGAATTTCAACAAGCAAATACAAAAGTTGTAATTTCAATTTCATTTGATTTAAATCTTATCAACTTGATAAAATATCTAAATAACACTTTATAGATATTTATATTAAATCAACAAAGGCAACTTAATCATTTAAACCAAATATCCTAATGTAAGATATTTATATTTTAATTAATTTAATCATTTAACAATTAAATAATCAATTAATTAATCAAATACAAATATATTAAATATATGTATAATATTTACATTAAATATTAAAAACATATATTCATTTAGGATATAAGTCAAATAACTCATTTTGACTATTAATTAATGTGTATTTAAATTAATCAAGTATTAAATATAAATACACAATAATTAGGCAAATGACTATCTAGTCCCTTTAGCACGTATCTTGCGTTTAACCTTTAAACGACTTTATAAATAATCAATATTATTTATTAATGTTGCTCTAGTGCTCTACGAGTATGTTTCATTATTGAGACTCTCTAGATTCAGGTATATCCGTCACGAAATCAAATTTCGTGTCCATAATTTATCCACCCATAAATTATGACGATCACGGATAATCTCGCTGAATCATACAGGTCGAGGTCATGGCAAATGTATAATTCCTCCGTCACAGGTATCCGGATAAATCCCAGAGATATAAATGTAAACGTCAAATCTCTACGGGGATTATCCAGTCGATTATTCCATTAGCAATCTCTAAAAGAATGTTTAGAACTAGCTTCTAAACTTTACCATGGGCCCATGGTTTTATCTGATTGCTAATCATATGGACTACATATGCTCTGGTACACAGAACTGACGGATCCTATCTTGATACACATAGGACACCCTGAGGATCTGTCTACACCCAACGAACAGGCGGAGGTCTGATCTAAATAGATCGGTGACGTGACTGCCATCTAAGTGTAGAAGATGTCTCATGTGCCCACAATGGAATCTCAAGTCTAAGAATCACAAGTGCTACTCAACCCGAGAAGATTCTTATTGATGCTGGTGTACCATCCATTAAGAATCTTCGGTGAGTCGTTCAGTGTTTATCCGCTATAAACACCTACACGTCTATACTAGTCTCCAAGACTAATGGTTCATTGAGAAACCATTGGAATCATATATTCCAGTATACGACATGTACCGGTCTCAACGGGTTTACTATACTGACCAAGTAGTGTAAACCTTGACCAGGAACTGTCTGAGAATGACAACGTCATGATACTACTCAATGTCAGTTGCGACGCTTTTGCAACAGTACCATGACTAATCATTCTAAGGTTATTACGTCTTTACCATATTAAAAGATAGATTATATTATAGAAACTGCATATATTATTCATAATAATAATGTTTTACAGAAGTATTCAACAGAAATACAACCGGGAATTGGCGCTCTGAGCACCAACCCCAACAGGCTTATGTCATTCATATATAAGCACATGATACCACAGCCCTGACCTAAAACCCCCGAGTCAGTGTTCCGAGGTGAATGATGCTGAGCTGACTCTCTTCATTGCTTCTTTTACCAGGTCTTACCTACTGAGTCGATTCTGATTTCAGAGACTAATATGGCGCTTAGTTCAGAGTTTGATTCTTTCAAAGCTTGGTGTTGAAGTTTCTGAATTCAAAGCCTGATCTACTGACTAAGGAGTCTGGAACTGAGTCTGATTTCAGAGTCCTATACTGATGTTCTCCCTACGGCCGAATTTGACCTATCTTCTTTTATCAGGTCGGGTCGGTAGTAACGGACCACATCGGGTCGGCCTTCATAGATGCTAAGTGTAATCGAATCTGCTATCTTTTTCATCAGGTCGGGTCGGTATCCCAACCTATCCTCCTCATCTGATTCTGCCCTCTGGTGTTTCTCAGCACTACGGGCTCGGGCCATTCATCTGATCTCTCATCCTCATAAGGACCTTGGACCATCTGTTATGTGCAAACCCCATTATACCCCTCGTCGGGTTTCAGAATTCCTCAGGACTGAAAATCACCATCAACATCTTAGCTAAATAATTATATCATCTAATTATTTAATAATGAATGCTAACCTATGTAGATAAATATATCCATAACTAACACATTAGTGAAGATAAATATAAATTAAATAATGTAATTTTATTCATAGATGGTATCAAATTTCTATCTTTGTAAGCTGATAAATAATTGAAATGGTCCCAAATCCCAATTGTGAACCAATGGACAATTTTGATTGAAATGGAAGACTTTTCAACCCATTTATGTTTCCAGGATCTAGGACTCGCTTTATTTTATCCACCAATACTAGGCAGTCAACTTCGATTATATGGAATTAAGAGCAGATTATGTCATTAAATCGTCAGTTAGTTTGTCCCCAATCAGCCTGACGTGGTGATTTTCAAATAGTTTTATTTAGTTTATCATTAGAATTTCAATATGGAGGGAAATGCGGAGATAAAAAATTAAATATAAACTTTATCCACATACTAAAAAAAATTGTCAGTTAGTTAAATGAATTTCATGGCTTATATAATATTTATAATTATACAGATACTCAATTATACTTATATAAGTTTTAACCTGTGGGGATGGGCGCACAATTTCCACAGGGATTTGAATTGAGATGTCTTATTTATATTGAAGAGATTTTATCAATTAAACTAACTTGTACATATATACATATACATAAATGTTCTCTAGTTTGGAGCACAGATTTTTCATATGGATGTATAGCATTATACATGTACAATATCGAACAAAGATAAATTGCACGGTATTGTTCATGTACAATATCGTACATTTGCATGAAAATTTCATGCGGACACCTACATATGAGAATGTGTGTGTGTAAAACTCTACCGTCAAACCACCCGACCCGAGTTTAAGCGGAGCAGGTAAAACCCTTGGCCGTCCTAGACTCTTATAAAAAATACATCACTGGACTCGAACCTAGGACTCGATAACCAATGATGAGTCTAATTTTAAAAAAATGATTAAAAAAATGTAAAAAAAACTAGGTCATAATGTTGATCCTTTACATAGTGTTGACGATTCAGATTTATACTAGAGCAATTCATAATTTTAAACTCTATATTTGACAACATTGTAGACACTGCATTTTTATACATAACCCGATAATGAGTCTCTTATGGGAACACACTTGAAAGGTTTGAGAGAGTTGTTAGGTTTAATACTAGAAGGGAAATAGACCTTAAAGTTCTGGCCATACATCATCTATGTTTGGTCGGACATAAAACATAATATCCGGTCGGACATACTCCAAGTCTGGCCGAATATGCGATGGGTTTCCAGTTTTACAGAAGGATTCGATCTCTTTCCTTTTTAGCCAATTTATGTAATAACTTACTTTCCTTCTTAATTGATTTCCTGAATATATGGATATTTTCCTTGTTAACCAAACCCTATACACTATAAAAAAGGGATCAAAACACACAAAGATGATACTTCTTCTTGGAACGAAAAAGAACAAGAAAACACAAAAACACGGTAACAATCCCTTTACTCCAACAAGAGATTCAGCAATAACCCTAAATCTTTCAAAGGTGTTCTCGAAGCTAAGTAACACTAAAGGTACGACCTGAGGACCCTAAAAGCTTAATTTCGTATTCGATTTTCCAATTTATTGATGTTGTATATTCTGCCGGACGTCCTCTTTGTCCGACCGAACATACATTTATCACATAAAAAGTTGGCCCAATCAACTGGCTACATTCGGCTATCTGTGTTTATATGATATATAGGATGGAAACTCGGGTGTAGATTCCATAACTCCATGTACCACACGAAAACAGACCAAAAAGGCTATTTATCATCTTGTTTCTATTGTCTTTAATTGATTATTTACTATTGTTACTATTTTGCTTTTGATCTAACCATTTCTAATATTGTCATAGCTGTCATCTGGACATAACTCTGTGTTTATGATCTTTCTGGTCTACATAGCAAATCCAACTAAACATCCAGTATGTCTGGTTGGTCATGACAATATATATCCGGTAAAAAAAATTATTTGGTCTGGCTTTGAAGAAGTCTGGTCGGAAAGATATGTTTAATCCGTATTTTATTATTGCTTTGATAATTTTTGGTCATCTTGTAAATCTCTAAATTATCAAGATGTGTGTGATATAAAACTGCACATGTGTGTGATTGCATTATAAGACATGTGGATCACGGACTTAAGGTCGAACATTACGAGGGGTGTAGTGTGACATTAAATCATTCCCACTATCATATACTGGGTGGCGACTTCTTTATTCTATGGTTAGTCCTCGTGGGCTAATCCGTATTCTATGAGTTGCGAGCTCAACAGTATCGTGGTCGCCAATGTCATAAGCATAGTGGTAAACCCTGCTTTGTTCCTACAGATGGCGACTCCACTAGGGATAGATAATTGGCCTTGAAAAAAATATCTTGTAGTATCCATGGCAAGATTGAGATGAATCATGTTTTTATTCCTTTGGCATACTCTGTTAAACCCTCGTGGTGTTGCATATCGTGAAATCGCTTTCACTCAAGGCGGTGGATCGCTATGTGATGATACCCATCACTCGTTGGCACGTACCTTTGAGGTATAAAAAAGACGCGTTCATTGGTCATTCAAACCCTTGGATGAGGAGACCTAGTTATGGACAAACCTTCGCCAATGAGAGCCTAAGCTTAACTCTAGTGAGCCTATATGTGAGACTATAGTTGTTTTCCCCTAAGAATAAACCTTCATATTTCTTGTGTTTGGGCCCTAACCGTTTGAAGTGGATCGACCATCTTATAAGGATATGTAATCTTGTTAGGCCTTTTCAACTACGACAATTCTGCATGCCAAGATAATTAGGCCAATTACTTCGAAACATCCATAGGACAACTTGTTTGACCACCCTGTTGGACCAAGATTATTTAGTTAAGGTTCAAATATGCTAAAGCAACGATACGCCTCCATTTAGTCCACGTGAACGTTCCTAAATTTTTCCTGGCCCATCCTCAAATAATCATGATTATCGAAGTTTTGATTTGTTATTTTTAGACAATGGCTTGATTGTTGGACAATTATGACCCATAGCGTCACTATTTGTACAGATCATGGTGTTGTTGTACAAATTAACTATGTGAAAAATGAGATTGCACTCTTATCATTTGTGATTAGATCACCTAGATGTATAAATGATAGGAGGTCCCTATGATTTTTTCCTGGATTGAAATTGATATGAGACAATATCAGTCCACGAAGGATAAATCATTAAATATCCATAGTCAGAGTATTATTGAGATTGGACATCGATAAATACGTAAAAGACTAGTATTACACTTGTGCGCGTTGTGAGGGTACAACGACATAGTTCTCATATATTTGGGTATATGATACTCATGCAAGTGTAATAGGCGGTTGTGTTTTATCGATGGTACGGGAAACAGCTTCGCTCTGGATAGACCCCCTCGGAATTCCATTGGTAGTATGATTATGTGTCTATGGAAGTCCGAAATCAAGGTAGGTGTATTTGGTCTTAACCTGAGACTTGCACCGCTAATACTTGCGACAATCAATATACTTTGGTTGCGGTCGTCCAGGGCTTTAACAGGTTCTGTGTACGCCTATGCTGGATATATTGAGAATCGTAGTGTGTTGGGTGTGATGGCAAGACGGAAGTGTCACTCCAATCATATAGAGTTGATGATCGCGCATGGATACAAAACTGGTTCTCTAAAAAGGTTGCAACCGTCGGGATAATATGACTTGGTCATGATTATCCGATATTAAAGAGACTAGTTGCTCGTAATCCGATATATACTTCGTACGGGGTAGACACTGTACCAGCCCCAGGCCTTGCATGTGATCATCCGATACTGGATAGAAATACGCAATACTACGTATAATACGCCTGATATAGATCCTTTATTCCTGTAAGGATATTTCTGGAGAATTGGGTAGGCATGACGCTTTGCTAGAAGCCAACCTTGTCTTATAAATCGGTATAAACTTAGTACTAGGTACTTACGTGTTCGGATAGTCCGACGACCGAATTTACTGCCAACATATCCAGGGATCTCATGGGTCGCTTCCCGAAGATTCACCGATGACGTATGACTCGCACTCTTAATTAATCTGGGATTAATTAGAAGAGAGATAAAATTAATCTCGGATTAATTGCAGAGATATTTTATCTGGGATAAAATATCAATTAAAGAGAGATAACGGTTAATTTAGAATTAATCGATTAATTATTATATTCGATATATTAAATGAAATTGGATTTCGACGCGAATTAAAATTAGATTTTAATTCGGGCGAACGAGTTAATTTAGAATTAATTCGTTAGCGACGTGAATAGTGATTTCGCTAGGCATAATCATTTAATTACGTCGCAACGAAAAATTCGTTAATTTGGAATTAGCGAACCCGAACCCGAAATTGTTTGCGAGCGCATTCGCATTTCGAATGCGAGTGTGGCACGCAAGTCAAATCAAGCGTCAAATCATTAGTCGCATCAAGCGTCAAATCACTTGTCACTTTGAGTGATGTGACTTGACAACTTGATGGATATATGTGACTTGATGGGAGTTGATGAAAAAGCATTTGATGACTTGAAAGACATTTAATATAATTTTATTAATGGTATTTGACTTTCAAATTTGTGTATTTGATACACTTAATTTCCATTACACTTACACAACTCTCTCTCTTTTTCCACATGCCTAAGGGGCTGAAAACTTCACTAGTTTCTACCTAATAGCCGAGACAATGAGGGAAGCACAATAGTCATGATTTTATTGCAAAATCAAGAGTGCTAGCACACTATGAAGACATGCGAAGGTGATAGGGAAGACCACCCATGAGCCGGGAATTATTTGACGAAGCTTGGAGCTTGAAGATGACTAACAATGGCCGAAAATGGGGACTGCAGAAACAGCCACTGCCGAGCAGTCCATGGAGTAGAAAAGAAATTTTCGTTGCCTCCCGCGTCACTCAACCGATCGATGTGAGTATTCCACAACTCCCTCGTTGTATTCACTTATGTTTCATGCTTATTTATTGATCATTGGGACCTTAGCAAACTCCAACAATGGTATCATGAGCAAGGAAAATCATGAAATTGATTTAGGGCTTAAAATTGGGTAAAATTGATTTTGAGCATGAATAATGAAATTGGATGATTTAATATGCTTAATTGATGTTTTGTGGATGATTGATTGGATCAATTTGAAGAAATTGTGATTGGATCATTTTTCCCCAAATTTTGGTGTTGGCCGAATGTGATGCCCTATTTTGATGTCTTGGATTTTTTGATTTTAATCATTGGATGAGTTGGAATCATGTTGGGAATATTGATTTAGGATTTAATTGGATTGAATTCGGAATCGATTTGAAAAACCCTACTTTGGCCGAGACTTTGAGCATGATTTGGGTTTGATTTTTGATGAAATGTGTTGGACATATTTTGTTGTAATTGAGCATGATTAATTGTATAAATTAATGTTTTGGAAATATTGATTTGGAGGATTAATTGTGTTATACACTTTAGTGTAATTAAATTGGGAAAATTGGATTTTTAGAATTTAATTATTTGGGCCTTAAATTGGAATTGGGCTTGTTGTGTTGTAATTGGGTTTATTGGGCTTGGTTGTACCAATTTGGGTTTAGGAAAAATTGGTTGGATCCAATTGGGCCCAAAACCGCATCCATAAAGCCCAAATGCGACAAATGGACCTTTAAAGTTTAATTGGGCCTAATGGGCCAAAATTGATTTCTGGGCTTATGGGGTAACTCCCGGATTGGATTTTGGTTATTCAGTTTGACCCGAGTTGACCAAAATTCCACGCCTTAAGAAATTAATTAAAAGGCCATTGGACTTTAATTGAATTGACGTTGGACGTTAATCGGGCTTTAAGACCCGTAACGATTAAATTTGGAATTTAAGTCGTACATGTTTATTAATAAAGTGTAGTATTTAATTTGGAATTAAATAGCGAATTAGTATTAAATGCAAATTGAATTGGATTTAATTTTGTAGTTTAATTTAATTCGAGAATTCGTACTTTGAGTACTTATTGGCAAAACGAGTTTGACTCGCGCAAAATCAAATCGTTGTTTGAACATTGGATGATCACTAATTATCAAATTAATTAATTTGATTAGATTGATTGATAACATGCTTGTGTGAATACATGGTTGCGATGTATGAATAATGTATATCAGATGGATATTAGATGGGTGGGACAATTTTAGAAATTGTTGTAATAAATTTGATTTGTTAATTGGACCTGCGTGTCCAGCCTTATCACCTCCTTATTCTTTGTATTCTCTTCTCACCTATTCCCCTCAATGTAAATGAGGTTTCTTTAGAAGTGTAGTGTAACGGGTAGAAGTGATACTTGTGCTAGCGGGAGAGAGAAAGAGAGAGATTTGATCTATGATCAATGTGTAAAGTATCCATCTGCATATCATTATTACTTTATTATACGCGCTTTATTATGTGTTTAGAATGCATGTTTAAGGGTGTATGATGATGAGACCTTAAAAAAAATAATAAATTGGTTGCCAATTTGCACTCGAAAAACCCTCGCAAAATATTAAGCGTCTTTCCTTCCATTGAGTGATTCTCACTCAAGATCCGAGACTGGCATTGGCTTGTTGGCCAAAGTCAAGGCCTTTGTCCATCGAGGATGTGTTTGAATCACGAGAGCTTTGTTCCATATTGGTGTCTTGTCCAAGTTGTGGTTTGTTGGCCAAAGTCAAGACCACTTCTTGTCCATCGACATTGATTACGAAGCTTTCCATGGTCAATGGGTCGCGCTTGACTGAGATCACTAAGTTTGTTGTGCCAAAGTCAAGGCTTAGTCAATTCAGAGGAAAAATGTTAGGTAATATATTGGATATATTGGCATATATAAGATATATGTTTCGGACTTGGATGTCCCCCTATTGGATCTAGGAATTGGATTGGATCCAATTGATCTTACAGATCTACCTAGTTAATTATCATACAATTTGTTGGCCAAAGTCAAGATTGTGTGATATTTAACGGGATCCTAGCCCGTTAGGAAACACGGTTTCCCAAGTACTCGACAGAGGGTTAGAGGCTGGCCGAAAAATAGTGGAGGCAAGAATTGAATTTGCAATATTCGTTTAATTACTTGCCATATGCGCTCAAATCAAATATCATTCGTCAAATAAATTAAATGTTAGTTGGAGTAATATTTAAATGTTGTTTTTAATAAATAGTTGGACTATATTCAAACTATTCATTTATAGTTGATTTTATAATTGGATTATAGTAATCAATATAATTGATTTTAATCTATTAAATTATAGTTGATTAAATAGTTGGACTATTATAATCATTATAATAAATAGTACCGAAATAGTTGATGAAATATTTGGACTATTAAAATCAAGATAAAATTGAAAGATTGACATTTAAAACATAATCCTAGGGAAAATGTATTTAAATGGTTTAACTTTCAAATTGGGAATAATTTCAGGATGGTCCTGGAAACTAATAAGTTACTTTATTTGATAAAATAACATATTAGGCTTAAGCCCGAAGTTAAGCAAATAGTAGAGCATAATCTTTGGAAGATTAATGCGATGATGACTTTAGTGCTTAATCCATTAAGCTTGTGATAGTAGACTCCTTAATTTCTGAATTAGAACTAAGGATTAGATCCTTAAAGTATGATAATGAAATTGAAGGATCTTCATAAATCTATGCTTAGATTTTAGAAGTACTAAAATTGCAATAATAACTCTTGGAGAGTTAATGACTATTCTCAAGGAGACAAAGTCAAAGTTTGTAATTAGGCAAGTAGCGCAAGGCGCACCTTACCTCGATATTCTAGAAACCCTGGGCTTGGCCAAAGGCTTCTGGAATATGGAAAATGGCAAAGGCAAAATCATTATATTCTTCTGGGAAGAAAAAATGACATATCCTAAAATGTCTGCCTAAATTGTGGCAAACGGGATCGCGGAAGCGTGACTGCCGTTTGGACAAAGGAGACATGAAGGAATTGAAGACGAGCAAGGCTCTGACTTCAAATATGTTTGTCAAAAATATGTTAATGACTAGTATTGAAATTAGATTTTAAATACTTAGTGTGGTACATAAAATATATATGTATTGATGTTCAGAATCTGTTTTGAACAGGATACTGACTTCAATAGAGATTTATCTGCGAATCAGAAATGGGATGAAAGTCGCTGTTTTAACCGCAGAAACCTAAGTTTAGGAACTACCTTCGGGTTTGTACCTAAATTTGGAAATTGTTATAATGTAACTAGTTTGACTCGATACATTATCTCTATATCAGTGTTTAACCCGCTGCGGGTGAACCTTTATATTCTAGAACACTAAAGTGTTTTATTATATAAAGATGATATTGAGATAAACACATTAGATGTGAATAACAGAATTTATATTTTGAATATAAATAAATCTCAAACATATAACATGACAAACAAACAGCTCAAACTGATTTGATAAGAAGAAACTAATTGTGGCATTGTTGTCTGGGACACAATCTAAAAAAAGAATCGTATATCCGCACTTTTGAAGAGTGGGTACTTGGACTGTTTTGATTCCAATCAAATAAAGTCTACGAATCTAGTTTATTGGGCAAAGTGCCTAAAACATTATTTACTTGGTAAAAGTGTAAATGCCACTGATCTGTTAGCCCTAGTTCATAGTGAAGCAAGTGGGCCCATGTCTAGCAAGGCTAGAGGTGGATATGAATATTTCGTGACCTTTATGGATGTGGCATCGCGTTATGTTTATGTGTTTCTTTTAGAACACAAATCGGAAACTTTTAAAGTTTCGACACGAAATATACAAACAGATCGGCTAAAGTATTAAACCGTCGCGGTAAGACCGTAATGGAAAATACTTAAGCAATAAGTTTCTCATATACTTGAAAGAGTATAATATTATTTCAATGAGGACTCCTCCCGGAACACGTCAGTTTGACGGTGTGTCCGAATAGGATGAACCGAATTTTTTTGGACATGATAAGGTTAATCATGAGTCGCTCTGAGCTACCATTTCCTTCAACGGATAAGCTTTATCAGTGCAAGAACTTATTTAGAATAAGGTTCCATGAAAATTTGTTTGACAGATATCATATTAGATATGAACATGAAAGAAACCAGGTTTCTCATTCCTGAATATTTGGGAATGCTAGGCATATGTTTGGATGATACCAAACTAAAACCCAAATTGGATAAGTGCCAATTGTAGGTTATCCTAGGGATACCAAAGTATTGTACTTATACAACTCACAAGAGAACAATTAGATTGTTGCTCACCATGTGGTTTTCCTAAGAGGAATACTGATATACAGTGGTAAGTGGGAGGATAGTAAAACTCGATGATAATCGGAGTAATACTGTTCCAGGCACCGAATCCTAATGGAACACAAATAGTTCATCAATGATGAAACTATACCATAATCTTCGAATACACAAGAACCGCGTATGTCGGAGAGGTTCAGAAAACAACCTGGGGTATGGGTTTCTGATCTCACCTCATAAAGATGTCTATCTTATTGAGGTATACGAACTAACTACGTATGAGGAAGTGATACAAGGTATCGACTCCCTGTCATGACAAAGTGTCATGAGTCCGAAATGGATTCCATGTATATCAACTATGTTTGGATACTAGTTGTTGTACCGCAAGACATTGGGCCTATTGGTACTATATAAGTCTTCAAGGAAGACATACATGGAAGGTAACATACCAACGTTCTAAGCTAGGCTTTTAGCGGAAAGGTATCGTTATCAACATTGTGTTGATTACGATTCAACCTTTTACCTGTTGCCACGGTAAATCGATTTGGATAATGCTTGCTAAAGCTGCGTGTTTCATTTATGAAATATGACAGTTTAACGGGAAAATCGCTTTCCTGAAAATGAAACCTTTTGGAGGATGTTTAAAATATCATGTCGGTTTTATCGTACAAAACTAGCTAACGAGGTTTGTAGGTTATTCGATCCATGTTTGGATTGAAGCAAACATTAGGTTCTTGGAATTATCGTTTTGATGTAATCATAATGGTATATGATTTAATTCAAAACGAAATGATTCTTGTGTATATAAGAGGGTTAGTGGGAGCGCACTGACAGTGGTTGTCCTATAAATAATGATATTCCCATATAAAAATCGTTGAAAGCTTGGCTTTCGATAATACTCTCCGAGAAATCGTACATTGAAAAATGTACACGACCTGGTGTCTCATACGCTTTGAGCATATGAATTCAAAAATAGGCCAATCCAAGTGATAGTCACTGGATTGATGTTAAAAACATCCGTTAGTATCTGAGAGATCTAAGGATGCTGTCTTAAACTATGGAGAATGAGAACTTGAAGTGACTGGGATCACTGTTGCAAGTTTTGCTAACCGATAAAGACGACTAAAAGTCGCAAAACACTATACAGTTTGAATAACGGTACAGTGAGCTGGAAATCTTCCAAGCAAGATACTGTTACCGAATAAACAACAAATGCGGGTTATTGCTGCAGCTGAGGCGGCAATAGAAGCCATCTGGGTCGATAACAAGTCTAATTAGATTAGATATAGTTCTGTTAGCAGTTGAGCTAGGCGTCAGCACAGGCTAAAGAATTAATGGTCTCATCAACGATCCAGATACATACTTCGATATTCATCTGATTCGTTCGGATCATACATCGTGGCGATGTGATGATCGAATAAATCGCATCAGACGATAATCATGCAAATCCGCTGACGAAAGCCTTTTCTCAGCAGTTTGAGCCAACCGTACATAGTTCGGGTGTAAGACACTCGAGTGACTGGCTATAGGCCAAGTGGGATATTGTTGGACAATTATGACCCATAGCGTCACTATTTGTACAGATCATGGTGTTGTTGTACAAATTAACTATGTGACAAAGGAGATTGCACTCTTATCATTTGTGATTAGATCACCTAGATGTATAAATGATAAGAGGTCTCTATGATTTGTTCCTGGATTGAGAATGATATGAGACAGTATCAGTCCACGAAGGATAAATCATTAAATATCCCTAGCCAGAGTATTATCGAGATTGGACATCGATAAATACGTAAAAGACTAGTATTACACTTGTGCGCGTTGTGAGGGCACAACGACATAGTTCTCATATATTTGGGTATAGGATACTCATGCAAGTGTAATAGGAGGTTGTGTTTTACCGATGGTACGGGAAACAGCTTCGCTCTGGATAGACCCCATCGGAATTCCATTGGTAGTATGACTATGTGTCTATGGAAGTCCGAAATCAGGGTGGGTGTATTTGGTCTTAACCTGAGACTTACACCGCTAATACTTCCGACAATCAATATACTTTTGGTTGCGGTCGTCCAGGGCTTTAACAGGTTCTGTGTACGCCTATGCTGGGTATATTTACAATCGTAGTGTGTTGGGTGTGATGTCAAGACGGAAGTGTCACTCCAGTCATATGGAGTTGATGATCACACAGAGATACATAACTGGTTCTCTAAAAAGGTTGCAACCGTCGGGATAATATGACTTGGTCATGATTATCCGATATTAAAGAGACTAGTTGCTCGTAATCTGATATATGCTTCGTACGGGGCAGACACTGTACCAGCCCCAGGCCTTGCATGTAATCATCCGATACTGGATAGAAATACGCAATACTACGTATACTACGCCTAATATAGATCATTTATTCCTGTAAGGATATTTCTGGAGAATTGGGTAGGCATGACGCTTTGCTAGAAGCCAACATTGTCTTGTAAATTGGTATAAACGTAGTACTAGGTACTTACATGTTCGGATAGTCCGACGACCGAATTTACTGCCAACATATCCGGGGATCTCATGGGTCGCTTCCCGAAGATTCACCGATGACGTATGACTCGCACTCTTAATTAATCTGGGATTAATTAGAAGAGAGAGAAAATTAATCTGGGATTAATTGCGGAGATATTTTATCTGGGATAAAATATCAATTAAAGAGAGATAACGGTTAATTTGGAATTAATCGATTAATTAATATATTCGATATATTAAACGAAATTGGATTTCGACGCAGAATTAAAATTAGATTTTAATTCGGGCGAACGAGTTAATTTAGAATTAATTCGTTAGCGACGTGAATAGTGATTTCGCTAGGCATAATAATTTAATTACGTCGCAACGAAAAATTCGTTAATTTGGAATTAGCGAACCCGAGCCCAGGATTGTTTGCGAGCGCATTCGCATTTCGAATGCGAGTGCGGTATGCAAATCAAATCAAGTGTCAAATCATTAGTCACATCAAGCGTCAAATCACTTGTCACTTTGAGTGATGTGACTTGACAACTTGATGGATAGATGTGACTTGATCGGAGTTGATGAAAAAGCATTTGATGGCTTGAAAGACATTTAATATTATTTTATTAATGGTATTTGACTTTCAAATTTGTGTATTTGATACACTTAATTTCCATTACACTTACACAACTATCTCTCTTCTCTTTTCTCTCTTCTTCCACACGCCCAAGGGGCTGAAAACTTCACTGGTTTCTGCCTAATAGCCGAGACAATGAGGGAAGCACAAGAGTCATGATTTTGTTGCAAAATCAAGAGTGCTAGCACACTACGAAGACATGCGAAGGTGATAGGGAAGACCACCCATGAGTCGGGAATCGTTTGACGAAGCTTGGAGCTTGAAGATGACCAACAATGGCCGAAAATGGGGACTACAGAAACAGCCACTGCCGAGCAGTCCATGGAGTAGAAAAGAAATTTTTGTTGCCTCCCGCGTCGCTCAACCGATCGATGTGAGTATTCTACAACTCCCTCGTTGTATTCACTTATGTTTCATGCTTGTTTATTGATCCTTGGGACCTTAGCAAACTCCAATATTGATCTCTATATTAGGCTTAGTCATGTTATAAATATGTGGTATTTGTTTTTTTAACGATGGAAAAGGAACCAAAGTATCCAATGTTGAGAGAATGAGTTTGTGTACCCCTTGATGGTGCACAAACTGAGCCAAATTTAGGACATATATTGACTTACCACGTGTGCGGGAGAGATAAGGTTGGGAGAATATATGTTGCGTGAACTAACCTTGTATTTCATGCATCACATGAATACATGCATCATACTAACCCTTTTGTGAATAAAGCCATCATAGCGACACATTGGGTAAGAGATGAAGACATACTAGATAAGAACCAGTTAGCAGATTCAGAAATGGCCAGCAGTGATAGCTCTCGTATGGACCAACTTGAAACCACCGTGAGCAAATTAGCAGAACAATTACAAAATCTGATCAACACTCTGGCCAATCAGACGACATTCCAGACAGCGGGGGCTAAAACTAATGAGAAAATGCATGAAGAGCCTGAAAATAGGAGAACTGAAGAGATCATTGCCCGGACAAATGTCGATGTCATTCTTAGCATATCATACATCAATCTAATACGCATAATGATAATACCATTAATAAGGTATGAAATGAAAATATAGCCATTTTATTAATAAATAATAAAATATACAATTCGGATTGACACTTCAAGCACCAACTCCAACAACTCCACCATGGAGGCTGAATATATATCAGCTTGCGAAGTAACTAAGGAAGCAGTATGGATCCTGAAGTTCTTGTGAGATCTAAAAGTTGTTCTAGATATGAATAAATCACTCATACTTTATTGCGATAATAGTGGTACAGTGGCAAATTCCAAGCAACCAATAAGCCACAAGAGGGGAAAACATATAGAGAGAAAATATCATCTCATTAGGGAGACAATGCAGAAAGGAGATGTTTTTGTCACGCAGATAGCATCCGCAGAGAACCTGGCTGATCCATTTACAAAGACATTATCGGCTAAAGTTTTTGAAGTGTTGGACAATTATGACCCATAGCATCACTATTTGTAAAGAACATGATGTTTTTGTACAAATTAACTATGTGACAAAATGAAATTGCTATATTATCATTAATGTAATTGGATTACTTGGATATATATATATATAATGATAAAAGTCCATATGGTTAAATCAGATTAATAAGATATGAGACAGTATTAATCCATGAACGGTTTAATCATGAAATATCCCTAGTCATAGTATTATCGAGACTGGACATCGATAATGCGAAATAGACTAGTATTATCATTGTGCGCGTTATGGAAGCTTAACGGCATAGTTCTCATATGTTTAGGTATTGGATACTTGTGCAAGTATGATAAGAGGTTATGTTAGCTGTTGGACCGGGAACAGCTTCGCTCTGGATAGAACCCTCGGAGTCCCATTAGTATTATGACTATGTGTCTATGGGAATCGGAATCACGGTAGGTGTATGTGATCTTTAACCTGAGACTTGCATCGCTAGTACTTGCGATAATCAGTTTACTTTGGTATTGGTCGTCCAGAGCTTTAACAGGTTCTGTGTACGCCTCTGCTGAGTTTACTAAGAATCGTAGTGTATTGATGAGCAGAAAATATATCAATATTTACCACCCCTTTTACTTAATATGTTGTTTAGTTTCTCGGGTTTGATGAACGTTTTGATATGTTTTAGTTTATTTTGCAGATAAAATAATATTGGGACTTAATGAAATCATCTAGGACGAAATATGGGTCAAATAAGGGCAAAAATTGGACTTGACATATTAATTTTGGAGATTAGAAACTTGAAAGGGTGTTTTAACGAAGTGCAGTTTTGGAAATTCCAGTTTTGTGCATCTGTCGTAATTTGGGAATAACATTTTACTCTGATATCGGATTGAGCTGATTCAAGTTCCAGATTAAAGAAGACTCAAAGATCTAAAGTGTTGAAAGACAAAATAATTTCGAATTCTGAAGATTTCATACCCGAACTTGATGAACCATCCAGAAGTGTGTTGTGTGTAATTATTAAAGTCACTTTCAATCATTTTCAAATCAAAAAATAAATTAATAAATAAATAATAAAAATTATCAAATCATCACCAAACATGATAAGAGATTAGTGGAGCAATTAATAATGGATTTGGTGGAGCAATTAGTGGAGCAATTAATAATTGATTTGGTGGATGATTTGATGGAGGCAAAATTTGGCCTACAAATACCAAGCCATTTCATTTGTAAAATTCATACTTTCTTCTAAGGAATTCCTTAAGAATACTAAGAAGATTGTATCTTGTTTGTTTATTTATAGCTTTTAGTAATTAATTTCCGCTTTCGCACTTTCTTTTCTTTACTTTTCAGTTTTTACTTTCCGCAATTTACTTTTACGCACAGTACTTTTCTTTCTTTAATTTTCAGTTTTTACTTTTCAGGAATGAGGAGGTAACTCCCATTTGCTGGGGTAAAAGGTAAAACTTTTATTACTAATATTTAGATTAATCTCCCTTAATTATAATATATAAACTAGTTAAAACCTGACTTAACGAGGATACCGCCCATATGGTCGGTTGGTAATTATTTAAATTGGTTTTAACCTGACTAAACTGGATACCGCCTGATTGGTCGGTTGGTAATTAATTATTAATTTGACTTAATCTGGATACTGCCTATATGGCTGGTTGGTAATTATCATGCAAGTTAATATATTATATTAAGGGAGATATCTAAAATAGAAGTAATAAAGTGGATCCTTTTACCTCATATTTTCTATTATTGGTACTTTTACTTTATTACTTTTCAGCAATTTACTTTCAGCATTTACTTTTCAGCAATTACTTTCAGCATTTATTTTTCAGTATTTAATTTCAGTATTTAATTTCAGCATTTACTTTCCGTCATTTATTTCAGCAATTTACTTTTCAGCTTTTACTTTATGTCTTTTACTTTTCAGCATTTTTATTTTATGTCTTTACTTTAAGTTTTTACTAGACCTAGTTTATGTGTTAGTTATTGAGGTTGTGATGAATTCTAATATCACCGATTTATAAGGGGTTATTTTATAGTTTGGGTAATTTAAAGGTTTACTTATTAAGTCTTAAGCTTAATGCTTCTTGTTATCTGATCACCAATAAGATTGATCTGGTAAATCTAAAATGAACTAGACATATGGATTTTAGGTTTCAGCCTTAGACTTAATAGCTCACGATCTTCTTTGAGGATTGATAACCCTTTAATAGATTTCCTTACAGGATAGACATATACCTGTCGGGCGGGGGTAGCCATAATTGGAACTCAAACTTAATGAATCCAGATAATTTGGTTGACATAGACATATGGTTCCATTGGGTTAAACTGGGTATTTGCGTCTAACCATCGACATAGGCTTTTGCATAATTTCGTGTTCCAGGTTAGTAAACCGATTTATTACACCAACATAAAATAATCACTTCATCTTTTAAAAGCTATTAGAATGATTCACAACCCTAGATCTTTGTGTCTTTTGTTAGTTTCCTTAGTATTTTCTTTTGTCTTTTTATTTATTTATTAATTTAGAAAATCTACAATCAACCAAATCAATCAAGCAATCATTCTCTTCTCCTTAATTAGATATTAGTAAATAAATAGTATCAATAATTAATAACAACAGTAGGAATTGAGTCCTCGTGGGATCGATATTTTTATACTACTTGAACGATACGTGCTCTTGCGTTATATGTGTGTGTTTACGCCGGTCATGTATTGAGTGTGATGTCAAGATAAGAGTATCACTTCAGTCATATGGAGATGATGGTTACACATGATACGGTACTAGTACTCTTAAATGCTGTAATCGAGATAGTATGACTGGGTCATGATTATCTGATTACAGAGACTAGTTACACGGGATCCGATATATGCTTTGTACGGGGCAGACATAGAGCCAGCCCTAGGCCTAGCATGTGACATTCGATACTAGATCGTATTACATAAATATATTGTATCACTACGCCTGATACAGATAATATTCCTTGGTGGATATTTATGGAGAATTGGGTAGACACGGTGCTTTGCTAGAAGCCAACCATGTCTTGTTAATCGGTGAGAACATGGTATGGGGTACGCATGTGTTGGATAGTCCGACAACCTGATTTACTGCCAATATATCCAAGAATCTCTTGGGTCGCTTCCCAAAGATTCATCAATGACATTTCACTCGAATAGAATTAATCTGGGGTTAATTATGAGAAAAAAATTAATCTGGGATTAATTGTGGTAAGAATTTATCTGGGATTAATTCGTCTCTAGAGGAGAGAACGCGATTAATTTGGAATTAATCGATTAAATAAATTTAATAGTTTAAATTAGATTTTTTATTTAATTTATTTATTTGGGCTAAAATAATATATCGGATATAGTAATGAAATTGGATTTCAATACGAATTAAAATTAGATTTTAATTCGAGCGAATGAATTAATTCGTAAGCGACTATCGCAATAATTTTGATAGGCATAATTATTTAATTAAATTAGATTTAATTATTTAGCGACGGGAAATTCATTTAATTTGGAATTAAACGAACTCGAGCCCGATCTAAGTTGTGTATTGTGTAAGCCAACTAAATTTGTAATTTAAAGTGGTGGGACCCACTTGACTTACATCAATTGTTTGACATGTGATTTGAGTAGTTGGCTATTATAAATGTGGCATTTACTACACAAACCAACCAACTTTGGAAGTCACTATTCATTTTCTTCTCTCCTCTCTCATTTTGTCGATTCTTGCTCTCTATTGGAGACAAATTTTTGCTTCAAAAATTTGAGAAAGCTAGCACTTTGAGAGTATTTGAAGGTGATAGGAAAACTCACCCAAGATCCATAACCTACAAATCAAAGCTTGGAGTTTCATCATTTCAAGAAATTTTAAAATTTCTCAACCAATCAATGTGAGTATTTTTGCAACTCCACTTGAATTATTCACACACAAATCATATTTAGAGATCTTGTGGCATGTGTAGGACACTAACAATGGTATCTAGAGCCTCCTAAATGTGATTTGAATTCTAGGGTTTATGAACTTTAATTTGGGGATTTTGCTTGGAGCATGTAAATTTCTAAATTGAATGTTTGGTTAATGTTGGATGATTATGACTTAGAGTTATACATTGTTGGATTTGTGAAAATTGATTGGATCAAAATTTCCCCAATTTTTATACCTTGGCCGAACATGAACCGTAGATAATCCCATGGTGATTTTTTGAAATTTGACAATTGGATGTGTTAAAAGCATGAAATGAATGTTAATTGTTGATTTAATTAGATTGAAATCAAAATTGAATGTTATTTTCTTGCTATTGCCGTGAGATGCATGTTGTTGGATGAATTGATTTTACTTTAATTTGTATTGGACATGAATTGTAATGTTAAGCATGATTAATTAGATTAATTAATGTTTTGGAAATATTGGATTAATTGATTAATTGTGTTAATTACACTTTAATTGGATTAATGTGATATTTGGAATAATATATTAATCTAATTTGGATTTATTTGGGCTAATGGGCTTAGTTGGGCCAAGTTTGGTTTTGGACAATAGGGTTGGATCCAATTGGGCCTAAACAATTTCCACAAAAGTCCAAAATATGACTTTGGGCCTTTTATTATTTAATTGGGTCTAATGGGCCAAAATTGATTTTTGGCATATGGTGATTCCTAAATGGCATTGGCATTTTGGGTTTGATCAGTAATGGCCAAATCCATGCCTAAAGAATTAATTAAAAGCCCATTGGACTTAATTGAATTGGCATTGGATGCTAATTAGGCCTTTGAGACCCCTTGGATTGGATTGGATTTGGAATCCAAGTCTAAAAGACACTATTATAAGTGTAATTGTTTAATTTGGAATTAAACATGAATTAGTATTTGATATAATTTAAATTAGATTTAAAATTGTAGTTCGATATAATTCAAGAATACTTACTTTGAGTATTTATTCTTAAACGAGTTGGACTCACGCAAATCAAATCGTTGTACGAACATTGGATGATCATTAATTGAAGATTAATTAATTGGATTAGATTAATTGACAACATGCTATGTGTGAATACTTGGATGTATTTGTTGAATAATGTATATCGGATGGATATTAGTTGGGTGGGGCAATTTTCAAAATTGTTGAAAATATGGTATTTATTTGAAATTGGACCTGCGTGTCCAGCCTATCACCTCCTTATCTCATTGTATTTCTCTTCTCACCAATTCCCCTTAAATGAGGTTTCTTATAGTGTTATGTAATAATGTAAAATGCTAGCGGGAGAGAGGAAGAGAGAGAGATTTGTTCTATGAACAACTTGTATTTATTCATCCGCATATCATTATTAAATTTATCGCGCCTCATTATGCTTTTAGAATGCATGTTTAAGGGTGTATGATGAGACCTAATCAAAGATAATAAATTGGTTGCCAATTTATGAAAAATACCCTCACTTTTATATTAAGTGTTTTTCCTTCCATTGAGTGGTTCTCTCTCAAGATCCAAGATTGACTTTGATTTTTAGGCCAAAGTCAAGATCATTTTCCATCGCGGATGTATTTGAACCATGAAAGCTTTGTTATACATCGCATGTCTTGGGCAGTTGTGACTTGTTGGCCAAAGTCAAGGTCACTTATGTACATCGACGTGGATTACGAAGCTTTCCCACTGTCAATGGGTCGCACTTAACTGGAATCATTAAGCTTGTTGAGCCAAAGCCAAGGCTTAGTTGATTCAGAGGAAAATGTTAGGAAATATATTGGATATATATTTTGGACTTGGAGGTCCACCTACCGGATCTAGGAATTGGATGATATCCAATTGATCTTAGAGATCTACCTAGTTAAGTTTCATACAGCTTGTTGGCCAAAGTCAAGGTTGTGTGTTATTTAACGGGATCCTAGCCCACTAGGAAACTAGGTTTCCCGAGTACTTAACAGAGGGTTAGAGGCTCGCCGAAAAATAGTGGGAGGCTAGTATTAAATTTGTAATTTCGTTTAATACTCGCTAATACGCGCTATTTTATTATTATATCTCGTTATATATATATTAGTTGGACTAATATCATTTATTGCTTTCTTTGAAAAGTTGGATTGTACTCAACTCTACTCCATTTATAGTTGGTTATATAGTTGGACTATAGTAACCATTGCATTTTGAGTGTAACCGAAATCGTTAATTGGTAGTTGGACTATAGCAATCAATATGGCTGAAAAGATTAGTGTTAGGGACATAATCATGGGCGAAAATGTCTTTAACAGCTCCAATTTTCTAGACTGGAAAATGAATCTCGGGATAGTCCTGGGATCTGAGAAGTTGCTCTATGTTATAGAGAGACCTCTCGGGCCTGAGCCCGGACTTGAGCGACCAGTTGATCATGAGCTTTGGAAGACTCATCGATATGATAACTAGACTGCTCAATCCGTTATGCTTGCTGCAATGACTCCTCAATTTTATTGTCAGAACAAAGGATTGGATCCTTATAACATGATGTTGAAATTGATGGACCTTCATAGATCTAATCTATGATCTCAGAAGTATGAATTGCAAAAGAAGCTATTTCGCTCGCGTATGTCAGAGGGTACATCTGTCGAACACTATGTGTCGCAGATGATTACTGACATCGAACAATTAGGTCAGCTGGGCATTACCTTCGAGGCCGAGACTTCCATAGATTTGATCTTACAGTCTCTGCCAGATTGTTGGGGCGGGTTCATCATGAACTATAATATGATGAACCAAGAGAATACTCTTGGAGAGTTAATGGCGATGCTGAAAGAGGCAGAGCCAGAGGTTCTGAAGGACAAGAAGCGTGAGGCGCATCTTACTTCGACATCCCAGAAGGCCAAGGCTTGGCCGAAGGCTTCTGGGGGTCTGAAGAAAAAGAAGAAAACTGGCAAGGCTAAATTGTCACAGTCTTATAGGAAGACTAAGGACAAATCCAAAGACGTTTGCCTACATTGTGGCAAACGGGGTCACTGGAAGCGTGACTGCCATGAGTACAAGGCGGACTTGAAGGAAGCGAATGCGGGCAAGGCTCCAGCTTCAGGTATGTTTGTTATTGAAATAAACATGTCCACTACTGGTTTTAAAAATTGGATTTTTGATACTGGATGTGGTACTCACATATGTACTGATGTGTAGGATCTGCATATTAGCAGGAGACTTACTTCATGTGAGATCGACCTACGAGTTGGAAACGGGACGAGAGTCGCTGTTTTGGCCGTTGGCACCTATGTTTTGAATCTGCCTTCGGGGCATGTAATTACATTAGGTGACTGTTATTTTGTACCTAGTTTAACTAGAAATATCATCTATGTATCCAGTTTAACCCGATGCGGGTATACCTTTATATTCCGGAACACTGGGTGTTTTGTATATAAAGATGATATTTTGATGTGTACAACAGATGTTAATAATGGTCTTTATATTTTGAATATAAATGAATCTCAAACATATAACATGACAAATAAAAGGCTCAAATTGAATAAAACAGATGAGACTTATCTGTGGCATTGTCGTCTGGGACACATTAACAAGACTCGTATATCCACTCTTTGGAATAATGGATAATTGGACAGATTTGATCCTGATTCATATAATGTCTGTGAATCTTGTTTTTTAGGCAAAATGCCTAAAACACCTTTTAGTGGTAAAGGTGTACGTGCCACCAAGCTGTTAGCCCTCGTTCATAGTGACTTGTGCGGGCCCATGTCTAGCCAGGTTAGAGGTGGATATGAATACTTCGTAATCTTTACGGATGATGCATCGCATTATGGTTAAAATCAGAAAAATGAGAAAAATTATTCCATTGCTACCAAAAGGTGTTAAATCTGATAGAACTTTAGGACAAAAATATTACTCTCTTATCAACTGCACTTATGACTGTTGTGGGCAAAAATGAGTTGTTTAATATTTTGTTGGCTGTGTATATGAAGAATGGTAAAAATAATCGGAGAATTTACTTATTCTGTAATTTAGAATGAAACAAACAACTATTGACTTGGAGTAGAAGTTTCACCTGATTAGTCACTAACTTCTTTATTCTATTTTCTTGTTTCTTTTGCTTTTGTGTGCATTAGTTTTATTATCTTTTTACTTTTGTAAAACGTTTGTAGGTATCGTTGCTGTAAGCCCTCACGAGACTACAACTCGTCCACTAGGGACACCTAGGGGTTTAAAGGCTTGTTGCATATGCTAAATGCAACCGTGATCCCTACGAAAGTAGCTTAGTTATTTTATTTTTATTTTGTTGTTTTGCTCGAGGACTAGCAAAATGTTAGGTTTGGGGGTGTGATGAGCGGAAAATATATCAATATTACCGCCCCTTTAACTTAATATTTTGTTTAGTTTCTCGGGTTTGATGAACGTTTTGATGTGTTTAGTTTATTTTGCAGATAAAATAATATCGGGTCACAATGAAATCATTTTGGATGAAATATGGGTCAAATAATGGCAATTATTGGACTTGATATTTTAATTTTGGAGATTGGAAACTTGAAAGGGCGTTTTGACGAAGTGCAGTTTTGGAAATTCCAATTTTGCTCATCTGTCGTAGTTTGGGCATAACTTTTTACTCAGATATCGGATTGAGCTGATTCAAGTTCCAGATTAAAGAAGACTCAAAGATCTACAATTTGAAAGACAAATAATTTCGAATTCTGAAGATTTCATGCCCGAAATTGATGAACCATCCAGAAGTGTGTAGTGTGTAATTATTAAAGTCACTTTCAATCATTTTCAAAGCAAAAAAATAAATTAATAAAAAAAAATAAAAATTATCAAATCATCACCAAACATAATAAGAGATTAGTGGAGCAATTAATAATGGATTTGGTGGAGCAATTAGTGGAGCAATTAATAATTGATTTGGTGGATTATTTGATGGAGGCAAAATTTTGCCTATAAATACTAATAAGATTGTATCTTGTTTGTTTATTTACAGCTTTCAGTAATTAATTTTCATATTCGCACTTTCTTTTCTTTACTTTTCAGTTTTTACTTTCCGCAATTTACTTTTACGCACAGTACTTTTCTTTATTTAATTTTCAGTTTTTACTTTTCAGTAATGATGAGGTAACTCCCCTTTGCTGTGGTAAAAGGTAAAACTTTTATTACTAATATTTAGATTAATCTCCCTTAATTATAATATATAAACTAGTTAAAACCTGACTTAACGAGGATACCGCCATATTGGTCGGTTGGTAATTATTTAAATTGGTTTTAACATGACTAAACTAGATACCGCCTGATTAGTCGGTTGGTAATTAATTATTAATTTGACTTAATCTGGATACCGCCTATATGGCTGGTTGGTAATTATCATGCAAAGTTAATATATTATATTAAGGGAGATATCTAAAATAGAAGTAATAAAAGTGGATCCTTTTACCTCAGCATTTTCTTTTATTGTAATTTTACTTTTATTTACTTTTCAGCAATTTACTTTTCAGCAATTTACTTTTTAGCAATTTACTTTCAGCATTTACTTTTCAGCATTTAATTTTCAGTATTTAATTTCAGCATTTACTTTCAGCATTTACTTTTCAGCATTTAATTTTCAGTATTTTACTTTATGTCTTTTATTTTATTTAAGTTTTTTTTACTACCCGTAAATATGTGTCGTAACTAAGCCAATTATCTAGGGTTGTGATGAAATCCAATATCACCGGTTTATAAAAGGGTTAAACTATAGTTTGGGTAATTTAAAGGTTTGCTTATTAAGTCTTAAGCTTAATGCTTTTTGTTGTCTGATCACCAATAAGATTGATGTGGTAAATCTAAAATGAACTAGACATAGGGATTTTAGGTTTCAGCCTTAGACTTAATAGCTCACGATCTTCATTGAGGATAGATAACCCTTTAATAGATTTCCTTACATGATAGACATATACCTGTCGGGCGGGGGTAGCCATAATTGGAACTTAAACTTAATGAATCCAGATAATTTGGTTGACATAGACATATGGTTCAATTGGGTTAAACTGGGTATTTGCGTCTGACCATCGACAGAGGCTTTTGCATAATTTAGTGTTCCAGGTTAGTAAACCGATTTATTACACAAACATAAAATAACCACTTCATCTTTAAAATGATATTGGAAGAAATCACAACCCTAGATAGTTTTTAATATTGAATTTTCTTAAAACCTACTTTCGAACAATTTTATTTACTTGTTTTTAAATTAGAATCGTCACCATTTCAAATCAATCAAACAACCTGTTAGATACTAGTAATCATTTGACTTCATAAAATTAATAGATTAGATATTAAGTCCTCGTGGGATCGATATTTTTATACTACTTGAACGATACGTGCGCTTGCGTTATACGTGTGTGTTTACGCCGGTCAAGTTTTTGGCACCGTTGCCGGGGACTTATTTATCTTTCACTATTAATTTAGGGGTTAGATACGTTACTTGTATCTAATTTCTTTTTACTTATTGTTTTTGTTTTCTTGTGTTTCAGGTTCTCAGAAACTACATGAGACGAACCAGAAGCTTTGAACTCCGATCGCTTGACCCAGAAATTGAAAGAACCATCAGACAGTTGAGATGGGAAAAGCGAGAGAAGGCCAAGAAACTTTAGTCAACATGGAACCTGAACCGTTGGAGGTTGCACCACCAATTCCCATTCGAGACAGAACCATTCCGGTGGTTGACAGACTCATTTCCTGTATTGTACTTCCTCCCTTACCAGCAAATGCGTGTGACATCAAAACATGCATTCAGATGATTCAGCAGTCAGTTCAGTTCGGGGGGAATGCAACTGAAGATCATAATGCCCACATCAGTAACTTCCTGGAAGTTTGCGGTACTTTCAACTACAACAGAGCATCAGAAGAAGCAATGAGACTGCGAGTTTTCCCATACTCCTTGAAGGACAGAGCTAAAGCTTGGCTAAATTCACTACCAGCAGGTTCCATCACAACTTGGAACACTCTAGCCACCAAATTCCTTGCAAAATACTTTCCACCGGCCAGAACTGCAAAGTTGAGGAATGATATCACATCCTTTGTACAACAAGATTCAGAATCCCTCTGCGAAGCTTGGGAAAGGTACAAAGATTTGCTCCGGAAATGTCCTCACCATGAGATTCCAAAATGGCTTCAAGTCCAAACATTCTATAATGGACTTTCTGGAATAATGAGAACCACAATTGATACTGCTGCTGGAGGAGCACTAATGGCAAAAGGAGAAAGATCAGGCTTGGGATTTAATTGAAGAAATGGCCAACAATAATTCTTTGTGGCCAACAGAAAGGAGCATGATCCAAAGAATCGCAGGAATTTATGAAGTTGGAGCCAACATAGCACTGAATGTCAAGCTGGATATGATTTGCAAAAATCTGGAAACTCTTAACATGAAGGTTAATGGTGGATCCACAAGTTCATCATATAAAGGAGCACCAGAACCAGTTCAGCAGGAGAGAGAGAGACAGTGAATTTTGTCAACAATTTCAACAGACAATGGAACAATCCATATTCCAACACCTACAACCCAGGGTGGAGGAATCATCCCAATTTTTCATGGAGCAACAATTCAGGCCAACAGCAAAACTATCCACCACCTGAATTCCAACAACAGAACAAAAGCCAGGAGCAGGCAAATGAACCAGGAATAACAGAAGTGTTGACCCACTTGAAAAAGTTAGAAGCAAAACACGACTCTCAAGCAGCAAGATATGATGTAATGTTTCAATCCCAATCAACATTAATTCAAAGTCAATCTGCTTCTATTAAAGCACTGGAGAATCAAATGGGACAACTGGCAAATGCTCAGAGTTACAGACCGCTAGGTACCCTTCCTAGCAACACTGAGCCAAATCCAAGAAACATGGGGAAGGAACAATGTCATGCCATCATGTTAAAAAGCGGTACTGAAATCAACAAAGATGTTGGAGCCAAAACAACTGCTGAGGAAGTTCCAAAAGAAACAAAGCAACAGATGGAGGAAAAAGAAGCAAAGGAAAAAGAACAGATCACTCCACCTCCACCTTTTCCTCAACGTCTTCAGAAGAACAAATTGGACAAGCAGTTTTCTCGGTTCCTGGAAATCTTCAAAAAGCTGCATATCAACATTCCATTTGTAGAAGCGTTGGAACAAATGCCCACCTATGCCAAATTCATGAAATATATTCTTTCACGAAAGCGGAGATTGGGAGATTACGAGACAGTAGCATTATCAGAAGAATACAGTGCTATCATTCAGAGGAAACTTCCCCCGAAGTTGAAAGATCCTGGCAGTTTCACTGTTCCTTGCGTCATAGGAGAACATAACTTTGGTAAGGCTTTATGTGATTTAGGTGCTAGTGTTAACTTGATGCCTTTTTCTATTTTCAGGAAATTACAGATTAGAGAAACAATGCCAACTTCAGTCTCACTGCAACTTGCTGATAGAACGCTCGTATTTCCAAGAGGCGTAGTTGAGGATGTGCTGGTCAAGGTTGACAAATTCATTTTCCCAGCAGATTTTATTGTCTTTGATATGGAGGAAGACGCAGACGTGCCAATCATCCTCGGGAGACCGTTCTTGGCTACAGGTCGAACCATTATTGATGTACAAAAAGGAGAACTAACCATGAGGGTACAGGACCAAGAAGTAACATTCAATGTTTTCAAGGCCATGAATTTCCCAGATGATGAAAAGAATGAGGAATGTTTCAAACTCGATTTGATACACAGTACCATTCAGAACTCTGATGAAAGACAAAGTTCTACTGACAAACTTAAAACATGTCAATTGCCTGTGGAGCCTAAAGATAAAGCATCTTTTGCACTGAAAGAGCCAATTCTTGCTCTACAAGCAACAGAAGAGAAAAATTTCCACCAGCTAAACGAATTGGAGGAATTTCACAATCAGCCTTTTGAAGATGCCAAATTGTACAAAGAAAAGGGCAAGAAAAGACGTGATGAGAAGTTAGTGCGCATACAACTGGAACTAGGGCAGAAGGTACTGTTAAACAAATCAAGGGTGAAATTCTTCCCATGGAAGCCAAAATCACGGTGGTCAGGTCCATTTGTGATCACCAAAGTTTTACCAAATAGAGCCGTTGAGATACATGATCCTGACGCTAACAAAACTTTCAAGGTTAAAAACAAGCGTGTCAAGCACTACTGGGGAGAATCATTTGAGCGACAAAAAGAAAGTGTTACACTTTCAGATCCAGCTTAACGTTTGAGAAGTCAAGTCTGGCTAACGACTTTAAACTTAGCGCTAGCAGGGAGGCAACCCATGCAATTTTTGTATATATTGTGATTTGGTGTGATTTAATTTTGTGTGTTTAGTTTTTTGCAGGTTAAGACATTTCAAGATGGAAGAAGCTCTCGCAAATCTTCACAAACAATTTCCTTCTCTCCCTCAAAAATCTCTAATGAAAGTTTACAAAGCTCGCTTGGAACGGATGAGGTTACTGAAGATCCATGGTGTTCCCAATGACATTCGTTGGGTAATTGAAGAACGAGTCTGATTGGCAGGTGAGTCTTCAGACTCTTTTATTTCACATCTGCCTGGTTTTGGAAGAAGCACCTATGCAAAGAAACGAAGAGCTAAGCAAATGGGTTTTTGTTACAAATGTGCACGTTGGAATTGCAATACTCGTTGTCGTTCTTTAGGAATGGTGTCTAATAATCGCGAAGACAAAATTAAATTCATTAGGGATGGCTTGAGTAAGGAGTCTTTAGATGATATATCTTCGACTCTTGAGACGCATCCCAATGGATATGTTCACATAGCCTTTCGCAGATTACATACACAATTCAAAAAGAAAGACAACATTAAAGTCTTGGAATCTGACTCAAAAAGACCCTGTTTGCCAATTTATAAGAAAATTGGATGGGAAACTTGTCCTTGACGCATAGACGTTAATCAAGCTCTAATTCTTGTACATATTATATCTCTTTGTCTTTTCCTAATAATTTGATTTGTTTTGTTGTTTCTTTTATTTTCTCCGACAGCATCCAGACCTTTTTGACCATATCACGATCTTTTTACTATTTTGTTAATCGTCCTTTGGAAGATACTTGTGCTATTTTTACTCACCCTTTTCAGGTACTATAATTCAGCTCGTCAATGCACTTTTGAAGGCATCCTGATTTGAGAAAGAAATACATAAAAACATGGAAGCCACTTCAAGAAGACGAGTTGAAAATATTTGTGTGTTTTGCGGTAGTAGTGTTGGTACTAAACCACAATACATAGAAGCAGCACAGGAATTGGGTCGAGTCTTAGCTGCAAGGAATATGCACTTAATATATGGCGGAGGCAATCTTGGACTTATGGGGATCGTTTCAAAAGCCGTACAGGAAGGAGGTAGTAGAACGTTTTAGGAATCATCCCAAAACCCTTGGCAGAGGCAAATCTTATTGGATCATCAAACGGAGAGGAACTGATGGTGCCAGGTATGTCTGAACGACTGGTAGAAATGATTAACCGTGCTGATGCTTTTATTGCTTTGCCAGGTGGCTTGGGCACATTGGAGGAAATTTTTATAATACTATCTTGGGCGAACCTGAACATACACCAGAAACCAATTGGGCTGTTTAACGTTGATGGATTTTAGGATTTTCTTTGTGTGTTTCTTGATGATGCCCGGAGAAATGGGTTCATATCAAAACCTTTCAAAGAACTCATCTTTACTGCCAGAACTGCTCTGGATCTAATAGACCAACTCTTAGCCTATGAACCACAAATTGACCCTGTCCTTTCAAAGATAAATTGGTCTGAGGATGATCGTGGTAAGAGGCGTCGTGTTAATATGGATCTTAACCTTTAATCTCCTGTAGAATTTCAGCTAACCAGGTATTATCTTCTAAACTGTTCTACTACTGTTTAAGACATTGGGTACAATGTCTCATTTAGGTTTGGTTGGGGAGAGAATTAGTTGATTAGTACCTTGTTTTTTTAGTTGTGTGTTGTTTCTATTTTTAGTTCAAAATTTTTCGAAAAATACAAAAAATTGAAAAATTTTCAAAAATTACAAAAAAATTTTGTGTTTTGGTATTTTTATTTGACTAAAAAGGTGAAATTGGTAAGAGATAGCTGATTAAGGAGTTTCCACTCCTGAGACGTATCTCAAACCTAATTCGAAACAAGTTAATTTTGTTTATTTCCTTTTGAATTATTTAATTTGTAAATTCTCCATAAAATTGACTAAAATGAATCTTCATATGCTCAGTTGACAGATATTATCAACATACATGGTAACATACGGACATGAGCTAAAATTGAAAAGTTTGTAATATTCAGTGCTCTAGTTTAATTGGAGGAAGCATCTCAAAAAGCAATGGAGTAAAAAAAAAAAAAAAAAAAAAACGTCTGAGATCTGAGTTATTAAGTCTGTAAGGGTGTTTTGACACCTAGTGCCCTAAAACCAACTGGTTTGGGAGTCATTGGCCCAAAGCTCGCTACATGGATCAAAGATGCTGCAAAAATATATATATCTGAAGTATGAGTAATTAAGTCTGTAGGGGTGTCTTAACACCTGGTGCCCTAAAGCCAACTGGTTTGGGAGCCACCGACCCAACACTCGCTACGTAGATGGAAGATATTATATATAAATAAAAAAATAGAAAAAAAAATCAAAGAAAAAATCAGAAAAATGAGAAAAATTATTCCATTGCTACCAAAAGGTGTTAAATCTGATAGAACTTTAGGACAAAAATATTACTCTCTTATCAACTGCACTTATGACTGTTGTGGGCAAAAATGAGTTGTTTAATATTTTGTTGGCTGTGTATATGAAGAATGGTAAAAATAATCGGAGAATTTACTTATTCTGTAATTTAGAATGAAACAAACAACTATTGACTTGGAGTAGGAGTAGAAGTTTCACCTGATTAGTCACTAACTTCTTTATTCTATTTTCTCTTGTCTTTTTGCTTTTGTGTGCATTAGTTTTATTATCTTTTTACTTTTGTAAAACGTTTGTAGGTATCGTTGCTGTAAGCCCTCACGAGACTACAACTCGTCCACTAGGGACACCTAGGGGTTTAAAGGCTTGTTGCATATGCTAAATGCAACCGTGATCCCTACGAAAGTAGCTTAGTTTAATTTTATTTTTATTTTGTTGTTTTGCTCGAGGACTAGCAAAATGTTAGGTTTGGGGGTGTGATGAGCGGAAAATATATCAATATTTACCGCCCCTTTAACTTAAATTTGTTTAGTTTCTCGGGTTTGATGAACGTTTTGATGTGTTTTAGTTTATTTTGCAGATAAAATAATATCGGGTCTCAATGAAATCATTTAGGATGAAATATGGGTCAAATAAGGGCAATTATTGGACTTGATATTTTAATTTTGGAGATTGGAAACTTGAAAGGGCGTTTTGACGAAGTGCAGTTTTGGAAATTCCAGTTTTGCGCATCTGTCGTATATTGGGCATAACGTTTTACTCAGATATCGGATTGAGCTGATTCGAGTTCCAGATTAAAGAAGACTCAAAGATCTACAACTTTGAAAGAAAAAATAATTTCGAATTATGAAGATTTCATGCCCGAAATTGATGAACCATCCAAAAGTGTGTAGTGTGTAATTATTAAAGTTACTTTCAATCATTTTCAAAGCAAAAAAATAAATTAATAAAAATTATCAAATCATCACCAAACATGATAAGAGATTAGTGGAGCAATTAATAATGGATTTGGTGGAGCAATTAGTGGAGCAATTAATAATTGATTTGGTGGATTATTTGATGGAGGCAAAATTTTGCCTATAAATACCAAGCCATTTCATTTGTAAAATTCATACTTTCTTCTAAGGAATTCCTTAAGAATACAAAGAAGATTGTATCTTGTTTGTTTATTTACAGCTTTCAGTAATTAATTTTCGTTTTCGCACTTTCTTTTATTTACTTTTCAGTTTTTACTTTCCGCAATTTACTTTTATGCACAGTATTTTTCTTTATTTAATTTTCAGTTTTTACTTTTCAGTAATGAGGAGGTAACTCCCCTTTGCTGTGGTAAAAGGTAAAACTTTTATTACTAATATTTAGATTAATCTCCCTTAATATAATATATAAACTAGTTAAAACCTGACTTAACGAGGATACCGCCATATTGGTCGGTGTTGGTAATTATTTAAATTGGTTTTAACCTGACTAAACTGGATACCGCTGTGAGTCGGTGGTTTGTAATTAATTATTAATTTGACTTAATCTGGATACCGCTTATATGGCTGGGGTGGTTAATATCATGCAAGTTAAATATTATATTAAGGGAGATATCTAAAATAGAAGTAATAAAAGTGGATCCTTTTACCTCAGCATTTTCTTTTATTGTAATTTACTTTATTTACTTTTCAGCAATTTACTTTTTAACAATTTACTTTCAGCATTTACTTTTCAGCATTTAATTTTCAGTATTTAATTTCAGCATTTACTTTCAGCATTTACTTTTCAGAATTTAATTTTCAGTATTTTACTTTATGTCTTTTATTTTATTTAAGTTTTTTTTTCTACCCGTAAATATGTGTCGTAACTAAGCCAATTATCTGGGGCTGTGATGAAATCCAATATCACCGGTTTATAAAAGGGTTAAATTATAGTTTGGGTAATTTAAAGGTTTACTTATTAAGTCTTAAGCTTAATGCTTCTTGTTGTCTGATCACCAATAAGATTGATGTGGTAAATCTAAAATGAACTAGACATAGGGATTTTAGGTTTCAGCCTTAGACTTAATAGCCCACGATCTTCCTTGATGATAGATAACCCTTTAATAGATTTCCTTACATGATAGACATATACCTGTCAGGCGGGGGTACCCATAATTGGAACTTAAACTTAATGAATCCAGATAATTTGGTTGACATAGACATATGGTTCAATTGGGTTAAACTGGGTATTTGCGTCTGACCATCGACAGAGGCTTTTGCATAATTTAGTGTTCCAGGTTAGTAAACCGATTTTATACACAAACATAAAATAACCACTTCATCTTTAAAATGATATTGGAAGAAATCACAACCCTAGATAGTTTTGTTATATTGAATTTTCTTAAAACCTACTTTCGAACAATTTTATTTACTTGTTTTTAAATTTAGAATCGTCACCATTTCAAATCAATCAAACAACCTGTTAGATACTAGTAATCATTTGACTACATAAAATTAATAGATTAGATATTAAGTCCTCGTGGGATCGATATTTGTATACTACTTGAACGATACGTGCGCTTGCGTTATACATGTGTGTTTACGCCAGTCAACAACATTGCAGATCCGCTGACGAAAGCTATTTCTCAGCAAAAGTTTGAGCGACATGTACATAGTTCATGTGTTAGATACTTGAGTGATTGGCTATGAGCCAAGTGGGAGATTGTTGGACAATTATGACCCATAACATCACTATTTGTAAGGAACATGGTGTTTTTGTACAAATTAACTATGTGACAAAGGAAATTGCTATTTTATCATTATTGTAATTGGATTACTATATATATATATAATATATATTATATATATAATATATATATATATAATGATAAAAGTCCATATGGTTAAATCGGATTAATAAGATATGAGACAATATTAATCCACGAACGGTTTAATCATTAAATATCCATAGTCGTAGTATTATCGAGACTGGACATCGATAATATGAAATAGACTAGTATTACACTTGTGCGTGTTATGGAAGCTTAACGGCATAGTTCTCATATGTTTAGGTATTGGATACTTATGCAATTGTGATAAAAGGTTTTGTTAGCCATTGGACCAAGAACAGTTTCGCTATGGATAGACCCCCTGAAGTCCCATTAGTATTATGAATATGTGTCTATGGGAATCTGAATCAGGATATGTGTATGTAATCTTTAACCTGAGACTTGCATCGCTATTACTTGCGACAATCGGTTTACTTTGGTGTTGGTCGTTCAGAGCTTTAACAGAATCTTTGTACGCCTCTGCTGGGTTTACTGAGAATCGTAGTGTATTGGGTGTGATGTCAAGATGGGAGTATCACTTCAGTCATATAGAGATGATGGTCACACAGGATACGGTACTAGTACTCTTAAATGCTGCAGCTATCGGGATAGTATGACTAGGTCATGATTATCCGATTATAGAGACTAGTTACGTGGGATCCGATATATGCTTCGTACGGGGAAAACACAGAGCCAGCCCTAGGCCTGGCATGTGACATCTGATACTAGATCGTATTACATAATTACATTGTATTACTACGTCTGATACATATAATATTCCTCGGTGGATATTTATGGAGAATTGGGTAGGCACGGTGCTTTGCTAGAAGCCAACCATGTCTTGTTAATCGGTGAGAACATGGTATGGGGTACGCACGTGTCGGATAGTCTGATAACCGGATTTACTGCCAATATATCCAGGAATCTCTTGGGTCGCTTCCAAAGATTCATCAATGACATTTGACTCGAATAGAATTAATCTGAGATTAATTATGAGAAAGAAAGTTACTCTGAGATTAATTACGGTAAGAATTTATCTTGGATAAATTCGTCTAGAAGGAGAACGCGAATAGTTTGGAATTAATCGATTAAATAAATTAATAGTTTAATTAGATTTTCTATTTAATTTATTTATTTGGGCTAAAATAATATATGTGATATATTAATTGAAATTGGATTTCAATACGAAATTAAAATTGGATTTAATTCGAGCGCGAACAAATTAATTTAGAATTAATTCGTAAGCGACTATCGCAATAATTTTGCTAGGCATAATTATTTAATTAAATTGGATTTAATTATTTAGCAACGGGAAAGTCGTTTAATTCGGAATTAAATGAACTCGGGCCCGAGCTAAGTTGTGTGTTGTGTAAGCCAACTAAATTTGGAATTTAAAGTGGTGGGACCCACTTGACTTAGATCAATTGTTTGACATGTGATGTGAGTAGTTGTCTATTATAAATGTGGCATTTACTATACAAACCAAACAACTTTGGAAGTCACTATTCATTCTTTTCTCTCCTCTCCCATTTTGCCGATTCTTCCTCTCTCTTAGAGACAAATTTTTGCTTCAAAAATTTGAGAAAGCTAGCACTTTGAGAGTCTTTGAAGGTGATAGGGAAACTCATCCAAGAGCCAAAACCAACAAATCAAAGCTTGGACCTTCATCATTTCAAGGAATTTTGAAATTTCTCAACCAATCAATGTGAGTATTTCCGCAACTCCACTTGAATTATTCCCACAAAAATCATATTTAGAGATCTTGTGGCTGTTGGTTTCTAATTAGGTCCAAGGATCATCAAATCAAGCACAAAACGCATGAATACATCAAAGGAGAATGGCGGAAACATACTCACATTGACCGGATCTTGTGACGCGAAGAACAAACCATTTCTTCCTCCTTGTTGAAGCTCGGCACTGAGCTCCCTATGGCAGTGGGCTGCTCGGTTTGGGCTGTGAAACTCCTCCAAGAATTCGGCCATTGATGACTCCATTGAAGCTCCAAGCTTCAAGCTCCAAGAATGGATTCCAAGCTCAAGTGTTCGTTTCCCTATCACCTTTGTATAACTCATGGTGTGTGCTAGCACTTGTCTTCTTCCTTGCTTCTTCTCTTGATTCGGTCAAACCAAAAAAAATGGAGAAGAAAATGGCTCAAAGCCGTGAGAGGGAGAAGAAAGAGAGGAGGGAAAATGGAATACCAAGAAACCGTAAAAAGTGGAGAGAGAAAAGGAAAAGAAAATGTTTTATATATTTACTTATTTTATTTTCCAAAAACAAAATAAATAAATAAATCATTTTCATTTACCAAAAGTCAAAAAGCAAAAAGGCAATTAAAGCTTTTCAACTACCACATCAATCACTCAAATCAATCAATCAAGTGACAAGTTGTCACATCACTCAAAGTGACTAATGATTTGACGCTTGATGCGACAAGCGATTTGACGCTTGATTTGACTTGCATGCCGCACTCGAATTCGAAATGCGAATGCGCTCACAAATAATCCCGGGCTCGGGTTCGCTAATTTCAAATTAACGAATTTTCCGTCGCGACGCAATTAAACGATTACGCCTAGCGAAATCACTATTCACGTCGCTAACGAATTAATTCTAAATTAATTCATTCGCTCGAATTAAAATCTAATTTCAATTCCGCGTCGAAATCCAATTTCGTATAATATATTGAATATATTATTTTATCGATTAATTCCAAATTAATCGTTCTCTCTCTTTAATTAATATTTTATCCCAGATAAAATATCTCCGCAATTAATCCCAGATTAATTTTCTCTCTCTTCTAATTAATCCTGGATTAATTAAAGTGCGAGTCATACATCATCGGTGAATCTTCAGGAAGCGACCTATGAGATCCCCGGATATGTTGGCAATAAATACGGTCGTCGGACTATCCGAACACGTAAGTACCTCGTACTACGTTTGTACCGATTTACAAGACAAGGTTGGATTCTAGCAAAGCGTCCTGCCTACCCAATTCTCTAGAAATATCCTTATAGGAATATGTGATCTATATCAAGCATAGTATACCGTAGTATTGCGTATTTCGATCCAGTATTGGATGATCACGTGCTAGGCCTGGGGCTGGAATTGTGTCTGCCCTGTATGAAACACATATCGGATGTCTGGTAACTAGTCTCTATAATCGGATATACATGACCTTGTCATAATATCCCGATAGCTCGAGCATTTAAGAGAACAAGTTCCGTATCCTATGTGACCATCATCTCCATATGACTGGAGGGATACTTTCGTCTTAACATCACACCCAACACTCTACGATTCTCAATATACCCATTATTGGCGTACACATAACCTGTTAAAGCCCTGGACGACCTCAACTAAAGTATATTGATTGTTGTAAGCATTAGCGGTGCAAGTCTCAGGTTAAGACCAAATACACCTACCCTGATTGCAGACTCCCATAGACACATAGTCATACTACCAATGGGATTCCGCGGGGGTCAATCCAGAGCGAAGCTGTTTCCTGTACCATCGGTAAAACACAACCTCCTATTACACTTGCATGAGTATCATATACCCAAATATATGAGAACTATGTCGTTGTGCCCTCACAAACGCGCACAAGTGTAATACTAGTCTTTTACGTATTTATCGATGTCCAATCTTGATAATACTCTGACTAGGGATATTTAATGATTTATCCTACGTGGACTGATACTATCTCATATCATTCTCCGTCCAGGAACAAATCATAGGGACCTCTCATCATTTATATATCTAGGTTATCTAATCACAAATGATAAGAGTGTAATCTCATTTGTCACATAGTTAATTTGTACAACAACACCATGATCTATACAAATAGTGATGCTATGGGTCATAATTGTCCAACAATCTCCCATTTGGCCTATAGCCAGTCACTCGAGTGCTTGACACCCAAACTATGTACGGTTGGCTCAAATTGCTGAGAAAAGGCTTTCGTCAGCGGATTTGCATGAATATCATCTTAACGCTATTTATTCGATAATCACATCGCCACGATGTATGATCCAAATGAATCAGATGAATATCGAAGTATGTATCTGGATCGTTGATGAGACCATTAATTCTTTACCCTGTGCTGATGCCTAGCTCAGCTGCTAACAGAACTATATCTAATCTAATTAGATTTGTTATTGACCCAGATAGCTTCTATTGCTGCTTCAGCTGCTGCAATTAACCCGTATTTATTGCTAATTCGGTAACAGTATCTTGCTTGGTAGATTTCCAGCTCACTGTACCGTTATTCAAACTGTATAGTACCATTTACGATTTTTAGTCGTCTTTATCGGTTATAGGAAACTTGCTACAGTGATCCCAGTCACTTCAAGTTCTCCTTCTCCATAGACTAAGACATCATCCTTAGTTCTCTAAGACACTAACGGATGTTCTTAACTTCAATCCAGTGACTATCACTCGGATTGGCCTGTTTGTGAATCCATATGCTCAAAGCGTATGAGACACCAGGTCTCGTACATTTTTCAATGTACGATTCCACAGAGAGTATTTCGAAAGCCAAGCTTTCGTCGATATTTATTTTATGGGAATATCATTTCCAAGAAATGACGTATTATCATTATTTTATAGGACAGCCACTGTCAGTGCGCTCCCACTAACCCTCTTATATACACAAGATTATTTTCGTTTTGAATTAAATCATAAATCAATATGATTACATCAAAACGATAGTTCCAAGAACCTAATGCTTGCTTCAATCCAATCATGGATCGAATAACAAGTATTATCCAAATGGATTTACCGTGGCAACATGTAAAAGGTTGAATCGTAATCAACATAATGTTGATAACGATACCTTTCCGTTAAAAGCCTAGCTTTATACGTTGGTATGTTGCCATCCATGTATGTCTTCCTTGAAGACTTATAGTACCAGTAGGCACAATGCTTTGTGGTACATCAACTAGTATCCAAACTTGTTGATATACATGGAACCCATTTCGGATTATATGGCACTTTGACATAATAGGGAGTTGATACCTTGTATCACTTCCTCATACGTAGTCGGTTGGTATTCCTCAAAAGATAGACATCTTTATGAGGTGAGATCAGAAACTCATACCCCAGGTTATTTTCTGACTCTCTCCAACATACTCGGTTCTTGTGTATTCGAAGATTACTGGTATAGTTTCATCCTTGATGAACTATTTATGTTCCATTAAGATTCGGTACCTTGGACAGTATTACTCCGATTTTCATCGAGTTTTACTATCCTCCCACTTACCACTGCATATCGGTATTCCTCTTAGAAAAACCGCATGGTGAACAACAATCTAATTGTTCTCTTGTGAGGTGTATAAGTACAATACTTATGGTATCCCTAGGATAACCTACATTTGGCACTTATCCAATTTGGGTTCTAGTTTGGTATCATCCAAACGTATGCCTAGCATACCCAAATTTATAGGAATGAGAAACCTGGTTTCTTTCCTGTTCATATCTAATATGTTATCTGTCAAACAGATATTTATGGAACCTTATTCAAAATAAGTTCTTGCACTATTTAAAGCTTATCCGTTGAAGGAAATGGTAGCTCAGAGCGATTCGTGATTAACCTTATCATGTCTAACAAAATTCGGCTAATCCTGTTCGGACACACTGTCAAACTGACGTGTTCCGGGTGGAGTCCTCATTGAAAGAATAATATACTCTTTCAAGTATACGAGAAACTTATTGCTTAAGTATTTTCCATTACGGTCTTACCGTGACGGTTTTAATACTTTAGCCGATCTATTTGTCTATTTCGTGTCGAAACTCTAAAAGTTTCCGATTTGTGTTTCAAAAGAAACACATAACCATAACGCGATGCCACATCCGTAAAGGTCACGAAATATTCATATCCACATCTAGTCTAGCTAGACATGGGCCCACTTGCTTCACTATGAACTATGGCTAACAGATCGGTGGCATTTACACTTTTACCAAGTAAATAGTGTTATAGGCACTTTGCCCAATAAACTAGATTCGTAGACTTTATTTGAATAGAATCAAATTAGTCCTAGAACCCACTTTTCGAAAGTGTGGATATACGATTCTTGTTTAATAGTTTCCCTGACAACTATGCCACAATTAGTTTCTTCTGATCAAATCAGTTTGAGCTATTTATTTGTCATGTTATATATTTGAGATATTATTTATATTCAAAATATAAATTCTGTTATTCACATCTAATGTGTTTATCTCAATATCATCTTTATATAATAAAACACTTTAGTGTTCTAGAATATAAAGGTTCACCCGCAGCGGGTTAAACACTGATATAGAGATAATGTATCTAGTCAAACTAGTTACATTATAATAGTTTCCTAATTTAGGTACAAACCCGGGGGTAGTTCCTAAACTTAGGTATCTACGGTTAAAACAGCGACAGTCGTCCTATTTCCAATTCGCAGATTAATCTCTAATGATGTTAGTATCTTGTTCATAACAGATTCTGAACATCAATACATATTTATGTACCACACTTAGAATTTAAAATCCAATTTTAATACTAGTAGTAAACATAATTATGACAATCATTTTTGAAGTCAGAGCCTTGCTCGTCTTCAATTCCTTCTTTGTGATATGTCCTTTTATCTTCCCAGAAGATTATAATGATTTTGCCTTTGCCATTTTCAACATTCCAGTAGCCTTTGGCCAAGCCTCGGGTTTCTAGAATATCGAAGTAAGGTGCGACTAGCGCTACTTGTCTTATTGCAAACATTGACTTTATCTCCTCGAGATTAGTTATTAATTCTCCAAGAATTATTTATTGCAATTTAGTATTTCAAATATCTAAAATAGATCCATGAAAATCCTTCAATTTCATTATCATACTTTAAGGATCTAATCCTTAGTTCTGATTCAGAAATTAAGGAGTCTACTTGACAAGTTTAATGGATTAAGCACTAAAGTTATCATTACATGAATATTCCAAATATCATGTTCCACTTATTTGCTTAACTCCTGGCTTTAGGCATAATACGTTATTTTATCAAATAAACTAACTTATTATTTTTCCAAGACCATCCTGAAATTATTCCCAATTTGAAAATTAAACCATTTAAACACATTTTCCCCAGGATTATGTTTTAAATGCCAATCTTTCAATATTATCTTGATTCTAATAGTCCAACTATTTAATCAACGATTTGTGGTACTTTGTATTATATTGATTATTATAGTCCAACTATACAATCAAATATAATTTAAATCAATTAACCTCAATTACATTGATTACTATAATCCAATTATAAAATCAACTGTAAATTGAAATTAATTAATTCAAATATATTGATTACTATAATCCAATTATATAATCAACTATAATACAGTCCAACTGTTTATTAAAACAACAATTTAAATATTATTCCAACTAACATTTGATCTAACGACGAAATAATATGTGATTGAGCGCGTATGGCAAGTAATTAAACGAATATTGCAAATTCAATTCTAGCCTCCCACTATTTTTCGGCGAGCCTCTAACCCTCTGTCGAGTACTCGGGAAACCGCATTTCCTAGTGGGCTAGGATCCCGTTAAATATCACACAATCTTGACTTTGGCCAACAAATTGTATGATAATTAACTAGGTAGATCTCTAAGATCAATTGGGTCCAATCCAATTCCTAGATCCGGTAGGGGGACATCCAAGTCCTAAACATATATCTTATATATGCAAATACATCCAATGTATTACCTAACCTTTTTCCTCAGAATCAACTAAGCATTGGCTTTTGCACAACAAACTTAGTGATCCTAGTCAAGCGCGACCCATTGACCATGGAAAGCTTCGTAATCAATGTCGATGGACAAGAAGTGGTCTTGACTTTGGCCAACAAACCACAACTTGGACAAGACACCGATATGGAACAAAGCCTTCGTGATTCAAACACATCTTTGACAGACAAAGGCCTTGACTTTGGCCAACAAACCAATGTTGTCTCGGATCTTGAGTGAGAATCACTCAATGGAAGGAAAGACGCTTAATATTGAGCGAGGGTTTTTCGCGTGCGAATTGGCAACCAATTTATTATCTTTGTTAAGGTCTCATCATCATACATCCTTAAACATGCATTCTAAACACATAATAAAGCGCATATGAAAAATAATAATGATATGCGGATGGATACTTTACATTGATCCTAGATCAAATCTCTCCATTTCTCTCTCCAGCTAGCACATGTATTACTTCTACCCGTTACACTACACTTCTAAAGAAGCCTCATTTACATTGAGGGGAATAGGTGAGAAGAGAATACAAAGAGTATAGAGGTGATAAGGCTGGACACGCAGGTCCAATTAATAAATCAAATTTATTACAACAATTTCTAAAATTACCCCACCCATATAATATCCATCCGATATACATTATTCATGCATCGCAACCATGTATTCACACAAGCATGTTATCAATCAATCTAATCCAATTAATTAATCTGATAATTAGTGATCATCCAATGTTCAAACAACGATTTGATTTTTGCGCGAGTCAAACTCGTTTTGCGAATAAGTACTTAAAGTACGAATTCTTGAATTAAATTAAACTACAAAATTAAATCCAATTCAATTTGTATTTAATACTAATTCACTATTTAATTCCAAATTAAATATTACACTTTTATTAACGAACCTTTACGACTTAAATTCCAAATTTAATCGCAAGGGGTCTCAAAGCCCGATTAACATCCAATGTTTATTTAATTAAAGTCCAATGGGCTTTTAATTAATTTCTTTAAGGCGTGGACTTTTGGTCAACTCGGGTCAAACCGATAACCAAAGTCCAATCCGGGATTTACCCCATAAGCCCATAAATCAATTTTGGCCCATTAGGCCCAATTAAATAATTAAGGTCCATTAAGTCATAATTGGACTTTATGGATGCGGTTTTGGGCCTAATTGGATCCAACCAATTTTGCCTAAACCGATCTTTGTACAACAAAGCCCAAAAGCCCAATTACAACCTATAATGCCCAAATCCAATTTTAAGCCCAATTAATTAACTTATAAAATTCCAAATTCTATAATTAATTAACCTAAGTGTAATACACAATTAATTACCCAATTAACATTTCTAAAACATCAATTAGCCTAATTAATCATGCACTTCTACATCAAATAGTGTCCAACACAATTCAATCAAAATCAAACCCAATTTACATGCTTAAAGTCTCGGCAATTAGGGGTTTTTTCATTCCGATTCGGTTTCAATCCAATTGAATCCACAATCATTATTTCCCAAATCAATTCAACTCATCCAATGAATTAAAATCAAAAAACACAATGAATTTCAAATAATCAATATTTTCGGCCAAGCCTCAATTTGGGGAAAAATTGTCCAATTCAAAATTCAATCCAATTAAACCTCAAATTAACATTACCCAATTGTTTTAAGTCATCCAATGATCAAAAACTAAAAAATCACCAAGATATTAGGGCTTTATGATTTTCGGCCATGCCCAAAAATTGGGGAAAACTGGATCCAATCAAATTTCATGAAATTGATCATGCACAACTTCAATTAATCAACATACAAGCATACTTAATCAATCAATTTAATCAAATCATGCTTCAATTGATTTTACCCAATTTTAAACCCTAACTTTTTCATGCTTGATGTAAGCTCATAGATACCATTGTTGGTTTCTAATTAGGTACAAGGATCATCAAATCAAGCACAAAACGCATGAATACATTAAAGGAGAATGGCGGAAACATACTCACATTGACCGGATCTTGCGACGCGAAGAACAAGCCTCTTCTTCCTCCTTATTGAAGCTCGGCAGTGAGCTCCCTATGGCAGTGGGCTGCTCGGTTTGGGCTGTGAAACTCCTCCAAGAATTCGGCCATTGATGACTCCATTGAAGCTCCAAGCTCAAGCTCCAAGAATGGATTCCAAGCTCAAGTGTTCGTTTCCCTATCACCTTTGTATAACTCATGGTGTGTGCTAGCACTTGTCTTCTTCCTTGCTTCTTCTCTTGATTCGGTCAAACCAAAAAAAAATGGAGAAGAAAATGGCTCAAAGCCGTGAGAGAGAGAAGAAAGAGAGGAGGGAAAATGGAATACCAAGAAACCGTAAAAAAGTGGAGAGAGAAAAGGAAAAGAAAATGTTTTATATATTTACTTATTTTATTTTCCAAAAACAAAACAAATAAATAAATCATTTTCATTTACCAAAAGTCAAAAAGAAAAAAGGTAATTAAAGCTTTTCAACTACCACATCAATCACTCAAATCAATCAATCAAGTGACAAGTTGTCACATCACTCAAAGTGACTAATGATTTGACGCTTGATGCGACTAGCAATTTGACGTTTGATTTGACTTACGTGCCGGACTCGAATTCGAAATGCGAATACGCTCGTAAATAATCTCGGGCTCGGGTTCGCTAATTCCAAATTAACGAATTTTGGGTTGCGACGCAATTAAACGATTACGCCTAGCGAAATCATTATTCATGTCGCTAACGAATTAATTCTAAATTAATTCGTTCGCCCGAATTAAAATCTAATTTCAATTCCTCATCGAAATCCAATTTCGTATAATATATCGAATATATTATTTATGGATCAATTCCAAATTAATCGTTCTCTCTCTTTAATTAATATTTTATCCCAGATAAAATATCTCCGCAATTAATCCCAGATTAATTTTCTCTCTCTTCTAATTAATCCTAGATTAATTAAAGTGCGAGTCATACATCATTGGTGAATCTTCGAGAAGCGACCCACGAGATCCCCGGATATATTGGTAGTAAATACGGTCGTCGGACTATCCGAACACGTAGGTACCTCGTACTACTTTTGTACCGATTTACAAGACAAGGTTGGCTTCTAGCAAAGCGCCATGCCTACCCAATTCTCTAGAAATATCCTTATAGGAATATGTGATCTATATCAAGCATAGTATACCGTAGTATTGCGTATTTCGATCCAGTATTGGATGATCACATGCTAGGCCTGGGGCTGGAATTGTGTCTGCCCTGTACGAAGCACATATCGGATGTCTGGTAACTAGTCTCTATAATCGGATATACATGACCTTGTCATAATATCCTGATAGCTCGAGCATTTAAGAGAACAAGTTCAGTATCCTATGTGACCATCATCTCCATATGACTGGAGTGATACTTCCGTCTTAACATCACACCCAACACTCTACGATTCTCAATATACCCATTATTGGCGTACACAGAACCTGTTAAAGCCCTGGACGACCTCAACTAAAGTATATTGATTGTTGTAAGCATTAACGGTGCAAGTCTCAGGTTAAGACCAAATACACCTACCCTGATTGCAGACTCCCATAGACACATAGTCATACTACCAATGGGATTCCGCGGGGGTCAATCCAGAGCGAAGCTGTTTCCCGTACCATCGGTAAAACACAACCTCCTATTACACTTGCATTAGTATCATTTACCCAAATATATGAGAACTATGCTGTTGTGCCCTCACAAACGCGCACAAGTGTAATACTAGTCTTTTACTTATTTATCGATGCCCAATCTCGATAATACTCTGACTAGGGATATTTAATGATTTATCCTACGTGGACTGATACTATCTCATATCATTCTTCGTCCAGGAACAAATCATAGGGACCTCTCATCATTTATATATCTAGGTGATCTAATCACAAATGATAAGAGTGCAATCTCCTTTGTCACATAGTTAATTTGTACAACAACACCATGATCTGTACAAATAGTGATGCTATGGGTCATAATTGTCCAACAATCTCCCACTTGGCCTATAGCCAGTCACTCGAGTGCTTGACACCCAAACTATGTACGGTTGGCTCAAATTGCTGAGAAAAGGCTTTCGTCAGCGGATTTGCATGAAAATCATCTTAATGCGATTTATTCGATCATCACATCGCCACGATGTATGATCTGAATGAATCAGATGAATATCGAAGTATGTATCTGGATCATTGATGAGACCATTAATTCTTTAGCCTGTGCTGATGCCTAGCTCAGCTGCTAACAAAACTATATCTAATCTAATTAGATTTGTTATTGACCCGGATAGCTTCTATTGCTGCTTCAGCTGCTGCAATTAACCCACATTTGTTGTTTATTCGGTAACAGTATCTTGCTTGGAAGATTTCCAACTCACTGTACCGTTATTCAAACTGTATAGTACCATTTACGATTTTTAGTCGTCTTTATCGGTTATAGGAAACTTGCTACAGTGATCCCAGTCACTTCAAGTTCTCATTCTCCATAGACTAAGACATCATCCTTGGTTCTCTAAGACACTAACGGATGTTCTTAACTTCAATCCAGTGACTATCACTTGGATTTGCCTGTTTGTGAATCCATATGCTCAAAGCGTATGAGACACCAGGTCTCGTACATTTTTCAATGTACAGTTCCACTGAGATTATATTGAAAGCCAAGCTTTCGCCGATATTTATTTTATGGGAATATCATTTCCAAGAAATGACGTATTATCATTATTTTATAGGACAACCACTGTCAGTGCGCTCCCACAAACCCTCTTATATACACAAGAATCTTTTCGTTTTGAAGTAAATCATAAATCATTATGATTACATCAAAATGATAGTTCCAAGAACCTAATGCTTGCTTCAATCCAATCATGGATCGAATAACAAGTATTATCCAAATAGATTTACCGTGGCAACAGGTAAAAGGTTGAATCGTAATCAACACAATGTTGATAATGATACCTTTCCGTTAAAAGCCTAGCTTTATACGTTGGTATGTTGCCATCCATGTATGTCTTCCTTGAAGACTTATATTACTAGTAGGCACAATGCCTTGTGGTACATCAACTAGTATCCAAACTTGTTGATATACATGGAACCCTTTTTGGATTATATGGCACTTTGACATAATAAGGAGTTGATACCTTGTATCACTTCCTCATACGTAGTCGGTTTGTATTCCTCAAAAGATAGACATCTTTATGAGGTGAGATCAGAAACCTATACCCCATGTTGTTTTCTGACTCTTTCCAACATACGCGGTTCTTGTGTATTCGAAGATTACTGGTATAGTTTCACCTTGATGAACTATTTATGTTCCATTAAGATTCGGTGCCTTGGCCAATATTACTCTGATTTTCATCGAGTTTTACTATCCTCCTACTCACCACTGCATATCAGTATTCCTCTTAGGAAAACCGCATGGTGAGCAACAATCTAATTGTTCTCTTGTGAGGTGTATAAGTACAATACTTATGGTATCCCTAGGATAACCTACATTTGGCACTTATCCAATTTGGGTTCTAGTTTGGTATCATCCAAACGTATGCCTAGCATACCCAAATTTATAGGAATGAGAAACCCGGTTTCTTTCCTGTTCATATCTAATATGTTATCTGTCAAACAGATATTTATGGAACCTTATTCAAAATAAGTTCTTGCACTGTTTAAAGCTTATCCGTGAAGGAAATGGTAGCTCAGAGCGATTCATGATTAACCTTATCATATCTAACAAAATTCGGTTAATCTTGTTCGGACACACCGTCAAACTGACGTGTTCCGGGTGGAGTCCTCATTGAAAGAATACTATACTCTTTCAAGTATACGAGAAACTTATTGCTTAAGTATTTTCCATTACGGTCTTACCGTGACGGTTTTAATACTTTAGCCGATCTGTTTATCTATTTTGTGTCGAAACTCTAAAAGTTTCCGATTTGTGTTTCAAAAGAAACACATAACCATAACGCAATGCCACATCCGTAAAGGTCACGAAATATTCATATCCACATCTAGCCTAGCTAGACATGGGCCCATTTGCTTCACTATGAACTAGGGCTAACAGATCAGTGGCAGTTACACTTTTACCAAGTAAATAGTGTTATAGGCATTTTGCCCAATAAACTAGAGTCATAGACTTTATTTGAATAGAATCAAATTAGTCCTAGTACCCACTCTTCGAAAGTGTGGATATACGATTCTTGTTTAATAGTGTCCCTGAAAACTATGCCACAATTAGTTTCTTCTGATCAAATCAGTTTGAGCTATTTATTTGTCATGTTATATATTTGAGATATTATTTATATTCAAAATATAAATTCTGTTATTCACATCTAATGTGTTTATCTCAATATCATCTTTATATAATAAAACACTTTAGTGTTCTAGAATATAAAGGTTCACCCGCATCGGGTTAAACACTGATATAGAGATAATGTATCTAGTCAAACTAGTTACATTATAACAGTTTCCTAATTTAGGTACAAACCCGAGGGTAGTTCCTAAACTTAGGTATTTATGGTTAAAACAGCGACAACCATCCTGTTTCCAATTCGCATATTAATCTCTAATGATGTCAGTATCCTGTTCATAACAGATTCTGAACATCAATACATATTTATGTACCACACTTACTATTTAAAATCCAATTTTAATACTAGTAGTGAACATAATTATGACAATCATTTTTGAAGTCAGAGCCTTGCTCGTCTTCAATTCCTTCTTTGTGATATGTCATTTTATCTTCCCAGAAGATTATAATGATTTTGCCTTTGCCCTTCGGGAAGCGACCCATGAGATCCCCGGATATGTTGGCAGTAAATACAGTCGTCGGACTATCCGAACACGTAGGTACCTCGTACTACGTTTGTACCAATTTACAAGACAAAGTTGGCTTCTAGCAAAGCGCCATGCCTACCCAATTCTCCAGAAATATCCTTATAGGAATATGTGATCTATATCAAGCGTAGTATACCGTAGTATTGCATATTTCGATCCAGTATCGGATGATCACGTGCTAGGCCTGGGGCTGGAATTGTGTCTGCCCCGTACGAAGCACATATCGAATGTCTGGTAACTAGTCTCTATAATCAGATATACATGACCTTGTCATAATATCCCGATAGCTCGAGCATTTAAGAGAACATGTTTCGTATCCTATGTGACCATCAACTCTATATGACTGGAGTGATACTTCCGTCTTAACATCACACCCAACACTCTACGATTCTCAATATACTCAACATTGGCGTACACAGAACCTGTTAAAGCCCTGGACGACCTCAACTAAAGTATATTGATTATCGTAAGCATTAGCGGTGCAAGTCTCAGGTTAAGACCAAATACACCTACCCTGATTGCAGACTCCCATAGACACATAGTCATACTACCAATGGGATTCCGCATGGGTCAATCCAGAGCGAAGCTGTTTCTCGTACCGTCGGTAAAACACAACCTCCTATTACACTTGCATGAGTATCCTATACCCAAATATATGAGAACTATGTCGTTGTGCCATCATAAACGCGTACAAGTGTAATACTAGTCTTTTACGTATTTATCGATGTCCAATCTCGATAATACTCTGACTAGGAATATTTAATGATTTATCCTACGTGGACTAATACTGTCTCATATCATTCTCCGTCCAGGAACAAATCATAGGGACCTCTCATCATTTATATATCTAGGTGATCTAATCACAAATGATAAGCGTGCAATCTCCTTTATCACATAGTTAATTTTTACAACAACACCATGATCTGTACAAATAGTGACGCTATGGGTCATAATTGTCCAACAGTGGCATGTGTAGGACACTAACATGAAGGTCACCTAAAGGGTTTATGATTACATGACATGTTTCATTTGCTCTAGTCCAAGTGAGAGATTGTTGGGATAAATGCCCTGGAGCTTCATGTATTGTAAACGGAATTGTTTATTGAAATGAAAGATGCATTATTCTTTTATCAAAATTGTTTGATTTGAATCGCATATTGTAAATTATCTTATTTACCCTTGATTACTCATGTGCTTTCAGAACTTAGTGTATGAGTGTCATACACAATAGGATTTAAGTCTGAAGTTAGTAATCTAAAATAGTCCATAGAGAGCAAGTAAAGCGGGTACTTTATTTGCGGTTTATCTATAGCTATGGTACATTCTATACTTGTATAACGACCTTGATCCAGGATCGTTCATGTGGTGATATGAGAATGGAGGCACATTGTATGATGTGATCATATAGTACTGTACCCAGATAGAAATGAATATCTTATAATATCTGTTAACTGAAGAAATTTATCCAATCTACTAGATGGTCATATATGGATTTATCTTAATCTTGAGTGTACTATGAACTCTTGTATGTCAGGTTATGTCCTTTGATTTACTAAGGTGAGATTGGTGAAACAGTCTCGGCCAATAACTACGTATTTTGGTGACATGGTTTGGTGTGTAGCTGAGAACGTTTTACATAGACATGGAATTCACTCTTTCTTACGATAAGTAGAAGAGTATCTTTCTTAAAGGTTGATTCGATACTTGAACGATTAGAGCGTTCAAGTCTTTCTATTGTGAATATAGAGATTTATATTCATAATAGTTATGAATATATTATTCATTTGAGAATCAATGGCACTTAAGATATATAATAATTAGAGGGTTATAACATACTTATGACTCGGCTCTAATTATGAGTTACTCGTGAAGGGTCAATCTGTATGTAATGACTATATCGATGGATAACGAAGTTGTTCGGCTTATATTTTTCATCTACGGCAACGGGAATTCAGCTTCGAGTTTTTAGTGGAAAAACATAAAATTAATAATTCAGAATATTTAATTAAAGAGTTAAATTAATATTCCGGGATTATTGGAGCTCGGAACTGTAGGTTCATTTGGTCCCAGTGCTTGCTCGATTAATTGTAGCAAACATAATATAATTGGATTGTCTAAATTATATGCTCACATAATATTATTAATAGGATTAATAATATAATTTGTTACAAATGAAAACTATATTAAAATTAGTTTAATATAATGTTTTCTAGAATTCTTTGATTGTGAGATAATTAAACTATAATTATGAAATAATTCTTACATCATTTTGATAATGCTAGATTATGAGATAATCAAGTAATAATTATAAGATAATTATTACATCATAATTATGATAATTATATCATTATAAAGATAATGGTATATGCATTATCTTGGAGATAAATCCATATGGCTTGCCATACTCTCCAATATTTTATGTCTAATTAGGTATGACCTAATTACCTAAACATTGTACATGTCTTTGCTTCGCATTCCATTTAATTGTGTTTGCCATTAATTGAATGGCATATGTGGATTAGTGATAAGGTTTGTTGGCTTTGGGAAGGAATATAATCTCTAACATTTTACTCAATAGTTGAGTAAGTGGTCTAGTATTTTTCAAGAGTTGTGAGAGAGTTAGAGAGAAGGTCAGTGTCGCCATGTTGGAAGGTCAGTGTCGAGATGCTCCCTCAGACAGTGAGCAATTTCAACCTTCAAATCAATCCTAAACACTTCCAATTTTCTCCTATCATTTCAATACACCTTAAAACTAATTTTAACATCAAAACCAACCACAACACATATTATACAACTAATATACATGTATTCTAAATACATATATGCATTTGTTTGAATCAAAACGCAAACCAATTTAGAATCCTACTATGAAATATCTCATGAACAATTCTAGTTCACCCAAAGATGGTCAAGTGATTCTAAAATGGTAGCCATAACTCTAAGCTTTAATCTAGAGTTTGAAACTCTTATTAATTATTTCATGTCTAACATGAATATATTTGACCTAATTAACAAGAATATTGTGTTTATACTTCCAAAGCATCCTAACACAATCTATTAGCCTTATTTCAATTTCAAGTTATGCAATCATGCATCCAATACATAATTCATCACTATATGTCTCACTAGTGAAAAACTCACTAATGAAAAACATAGCTTAAGAGAAGTTCAAACTTACCTATGAAGCTCGATGCAAGATCCAATCTACTTCTCCTTTGTTGAAATGGTTGAAGAACCTCCAAATATTAGCAAGCTTGACTCCAAGATCCAATCTTGATTCTAATGCAAGCAAGCTTCACTCCAAGATCCAATCTTGATTATTCCCTGTTGAAATATACGCGCTTTATTATGTGTTTAGAATGCATGTTTAAGGGTGTATGATGATGAGACCTTAACAAAGATAATAAATTGGTCGCCAATTTGCACTCGAAAAACCCTCGCAAAATATTAAGAGTCTTTCCTTCCATTGAGTGATTATCACTCAAGATCCGAGACTGACATTGGCTTGTTGGCCAAAGTCAAGGCCTTTGTCCGTCGATGATGTGTTTGAATCACGATAGCTTTGTTCCATATTGGTGTCTTGTCCAAGTTGTGGTTTGTTGGCCAAAGTCAAGACCACTTCTTGTCCATCGACATTGATTACGAAGCTTTCCATGGTCAATGGGTCACACTTGACTCACTAAGTTTGTTGTGCCAAAGCCAAGGCTTAGTCGATTCAGAGGAAAAATATTAGGTACTATATTGGATATATTGGCATATATAAGATATATGTTTCGGACTTGGATGTCCCCCTACTGGATCTAGGAATTGGATTGGATCTAATTGATCTTAGAGATCTACCTAGTTAATTATCATACAATTTGTTGCCCAAAGTCAAGATTGTGTGATATTTAACGGGATCCTAGCCCGCTAGGAAATACGGTTTCCGGAGTACTCGACAGAGGGTTAGAGGCTCGCAGAAAAATAGTGGGAGACAAGAATTGAATTTGTAATAATCGTTTAATTACTTGCCATATGCGCTTAAATCAAATATCATTCGTCAAATAAATTAAATGTTAGTTGGACTAATATTTAAATGTTGTTTTTAATAAATAATTGGATTATATTCAAACTATTCATTTATAATTGATATTCAAACTATTCATTTATAATTGATTTTAATCTATTAAATTATAGTTGATTAAATAGTTGGACTATTGTAATCATTATAATAAATAGTACCGAAATCGTTGATTAAATAGTTGGACTATTAAAATCAAGATAAAATTGAAAGATTGACATTTAAAACATAATCCTAGGGAAAATGTATTTAAATGGTTTAACTTTCAAATTGTGAATAATTTCAGGATGGTCCTGGAAACTAATAAGTTATTTTATTTGATAAAATAACATATTAGGCCTAAGCCCGGAGTTAAGAAAATAGTAGAGCATAATATTTGGAAGATTAATGTGATGATGACTTTAGTGCTTAATCCATTAAGCTTGTCATAGTAGACTCCTTAATTTCTGAATCAGAACTAAGGATTAGATCCTTAAAGTATGATAATGAAATTGAAGGATCTTCATAAATCTATGCTTAGATTTTAGAAGAACTAAAATTGCAATAATAACTCTTGGAGAGTTAATGACTATTCTCAAGGAGACAAAGTCAAAGTTTGCAATTAGGCAAGTAGCGCAAGGCGCACCTTACCTCGATATTCTAGAAACCCTGGGCTTGGCCAAAGGCTTCTGGAATATGGAAAAGGGCAAAGGCAAAATCATTATATTCTTCTGGGAAGAAAAATGACATATCCCAAAATGTCTGCCTAAATTGTGGCAAACGGGATCGCGGAAGCGTGACTGCCGTTTGGACAAAGCAGACATGAAGGAATTGAAGACGATCAAGGCTCTGACTTCAAATATGTTTGTCAAAAATATGTTCATGACTAGTATTGAAATTAGATTTTAAATACTTAGTGTGGTATATAAATAAATCTCAAACATATAACATGACAAACAAACAGCTCAAACTGATTTGATCAGAAGAAACTAATTGTGGCATTGTTGTCTAGGACACAATCTAAAACAAGAATCGTATATCCGCACTTTTGAAGAGTGGGTACTTTGAATGTTTTGATTCCAATCAAATAAAGTCTATGAATCTAGTTTATTGGGCAAAGTGCCTAAAACACTATTTACTTGGTAAAAGTGTAAATGTCACTGATCTGTTAGCCCTAGTTCATAGTGAAGTAAGTGGGCCCATGTCTAGCTAGGCTAGAGGTGGATATGAATATTTTGTGACCTTTACGGATGTGGCATCGCGTTATGGTTATGTGTTTCTTTTAGAACACAAATCGGAAACTTTTAAAGTTTCGACACGAAATATACAAACAGATCGGCTAAAGTATTAAACCGTCGTGGTAAGACCGTAATGGAAAATACTTAAGCAATAAGTTTCTCATATACTTGAAAGAGTATAGTATTCTTTCAATGAGGACTCCTCCCGGAACACGTCAGTTTGACGGTGTGTCCGAATAGGATGAACCGAATTTTTTTGGACATGATAAGGTTAATCATGAGTCGCTCTGAGCTACCATTTCCTTCAACGGATAAGATTTATCAGTGCAAGAACTTATTTAGAATAAGGTTCCATGAAAATTTGTTTGACAGATATCATATTAGATATGAACAGGAAAGAAACCAGGTTTCTCATTCCTGAATATTTGGGAATGCTAGGCATATGTTTGGATGATACCAAACTAAAACCCAATTTGGATAAGTGCCAATTGTAGGTTATCCTAGGGATACCAAAGTATTGTACTTATACAACTCACAAGAGAACAATTAGATTGTTGCTCACCATGTGGTTTTCCTAAGAGGAATACCGATATGCAGTGGTAAGTGGGAGGATAGTAAAACTCGATGAAAAATCGGAGTAATACTCTTCCAGGCACCGAATCCTAATGGACCACAAATAGTTCATCAAGGATGAAACTATACCATAATCTTCGAATACACAAGAACCGCGTATGTCGGAGAGAGTCAGAAAACAACCTGGGGTATGGGTTTCTGATCTCACCTCATAAAGATGTTTATCTTATTGAGGTATACCAACTAACTACGTATGAGGAAGTGATACAAGGTATCGAATCCCTATCATGACAAAGTGTCATGAGTCCAAAATGGATTCCATGTATATCAACTATGTTTGGATACTAGTTGTTGTACCGCAAAGCATTGTGCATATTGGTACTATATAAGTCTTCAAGGAAGACATACATGGAAGGCAACATACCAACGTTCTAAGCTAGGCTTTTAGCGGAAAGGTATCGTTATCAACATTGTGTTGATTATGATTCAACCTTTTACATGTTGCCACGGTAAATCCATTTGGATAATGCTTGCTAAAGTTGCGTGTTTCATTTATGAAATATGACAGTTTAACGGGAAAATCGCTTTCCTGAAAAGGAAACCTTTTGGAGGATGTTTAAAACATCATGTCGGTTTTGTCGTACAAAACTAGCAAATGAGGTTTGTAGGTTATTCGATCCATGTTTGGATTGAAGTAATCATTAGGTTCTTGGAATTATCTTTTTGATGTAATCATAATGGTATATGATTTAATTCAAAACGAAATGATTCTTGTGTATATAAGAGGGTTAGTGGGAGCGCACTGACAGTGGCTGTCCTATAAATAATGATATTCCCATATAAAAATCGTTGAAAGCTTGGCTTTCGATAATACTCTCCGAGAAATCGTACATTGAAAAATGTACGTGACCTGGTGTCTCATACGCTTTGAGCATATGAATTCACAAACAGGCAAATCCAAGTGATAGTCACTGAATTGATGTTAAGAACATCCGTTAGTATCTGAGAGATCTAATAATGCTGTCTTAAACTATGGAGAAGGAGAACTTGAAGTGACTGGGATCACTGTTGCAAGTTTCCTAACCGATAAAGACGACTAAAAGTCACAAAACACTATACAGTTTGAATAACGGTACAGTGAGCTGGAAATCTTCCAAGCAAGATACTGTTACCGAATAAACAACAAATACGGGTAATTGCTGCAGCTGAGGCGGCAATAGAAGCCTTCTGGGTCGATAACAAGTCTAATTAGATAAGATATAGTTCTGTTAGCAGCTAAGCTAGGAGTCAGCACAGGCTAAAGAATTAATGGTCTCATCAACGATCCAGATACATACTTCGATATTCATCTGATTCGTTCGGATCATACATCGTGGCGATGTGATGATCGAATAAATCACATCAGACGATAATCATGCAAATTCGCTAACGAAAGCCTTTTCTCAGCAGTTTGAGCCAACCAGACATAGTTCGGGTGTAAGACACTCGAGTGACTGGCTATAGGCCAAGTGGGAGATTGTTGGATAATTATGACCCATAGAGTCACTATTTGTACAGATCATGGTGTTGTTGTACAAATTAACTATGTGACAAAGGAGATTGCACTCTTATCATTTGTGATTAGATCACCTAGATCTATAAATGATAGGAGGTCCCTATGATTTGTTCCTGGATTGAGAATGATATGAGACAGTATCAGTCCATGAATGATAAATCATTAAATATCCCTAGCCAGAGTATTATCGAGATTGGACATCGATAAATACGTAAAAGACTAGTATTACACTTGTGCGCGTTGTGAGGGCACAACGGCATAGTTCTCATATATTTGGGTATAGGATACTCACGCAAGTGTAATAGGAGGTTGTGTTTTACCGATAGTACGGGAAACAGCTTCGCTCTGGATAGACCCCCTCGGAATTCCATTGGTAGTATGACTATGTGTCTATGGAAGTCCGAAATCAGGGTAGGTGTATTTGGTCTTAACTTGAGAATTGCACCGCTAATACTTGCGACAATCAATATACTTTGGTTGCGGTCGTCCAGGGCTTTAACAGGTTCTGTGTACGCCTATGATGGGTATATTGAGAATCGTAGTGTGTTGGGTGTGATGTCAAGACGGAAGTGTCACTCCAGTCATATGGAGTTGATGATCGTGCAGGGATACAGAACAGGTTCTCTAAAAATGTTGCAACCATCGGGATAATATGACTTGGTCATGATTATCCGATATTAAAGAGACTAGTTGCTCGTAATCTATTATATGTTTCGTACGGGGCAGACACTGTACCAGCCCCAGGCCTTGCATGTGATCATCAGATACTGGATAGAAATGCGCAATACTACGTATACTACGCCTGATATAGATCCTTTATTCCTGTAAGGATATTTCTGGAGAATTGGGTAGGCATGGCGCTTTGCTAGAAGCCAACCTTGTCTTGTAAATCGGTATAAACGTAGTACTATGTACTTACGTGTTCGGATAGTCCGACGACCGAATTTACTGCCAACATATCTGGGATCTCATGGGTCGCTTCCCGAAGATTCATCGATGACGTATGACTCGCACTTTTAATTAATCTGGGATTAATTAGAAGAGAGAGAAAATTAATCTCGGATTAATTACAGAGATATTTTATCTGGGATAAAATATCAATTAAAGAGAGATAACGGTTAATTTGGAATTAATCGATTAATTAATATATTCGATATATTAAACGAAATTGGATTTCGACGCGGAATAAAAATTAGATTTTAATTCAGGTGAACGAGTTAATTTAGAATTAATTTGTTAGTGACATGAATAGTGATTTCGCTAGGCATAATCATTTAATTACGTCGCAACGGAAAATTTGTTAATTTGGAATTAGCGAACCCGAGCCCATGATTGTTTGCGAGTGCATTCGCATTTCGAATGCGAGTGCGGCACACAAGTCAAATCAAACGTCAAATCATTAGTCACATCAAGCGTCAAATCACTTGTCACTTTGAGTGATGTGACTTGAAAACTTGATGGATAGATATGACTTGATGGGAGTTGATGAAAAAGCATTTTATGGCTTGAAAGACATTTAATATTATTTTATTAATGGTATTTGACTTTCAAATTTGTGTATTTGATACACTTAATTTCCATTACACTTACACAACTCTCTCTCTTCTCTTTTCTCTCTTCTTCCACACGCCCAAGGGGCTGAAAACTTCACTGGTTTCTGCCTAAAAGCCGAGACAATGAGGGAAGCACAAGAGTCATGATTTTGTTGCAAAATCAAGAGTGCTAGCACACTACGAAGACATGCGAAGGTGATAGGGAAGACCACCCATGAGCCGGGAATCGTTTGACGAAGCTTGGAGCTTGAAGATGACCAACAATGGCCGAAAATGGGGACTGCAGAAACAGCCACTGTCAAGCAGTCCATGGAGTAGAAAAGAAATTTTTGTTGCCTCCCGCGTCGCTCAACCGATCGATGTGAGTATTCTGCAACTCCCTCGTTGTATTCACTTATGTTTCATGCTTGTTTATTGATCCTTGGGACCTTAGCAAACTCCAATATTGATCTCTATATTAGGCTTAGTCATGTTATAAATAGGCGGTATTTGTTTTTTAACGATGGAAAATGAACCAAAGTATCCAATGTTGAGAGAATGAGTTTGTGTGGGTGCACAAACTGAGCCAAATTTAGGACAGATATTGACTTATCACGTGTGCGGGAGAGATAAGGTTGGGAGAATATATGTTGCGTGAACTAACCTTGTATTTCATGCATCACATGAATACATGCATCATACTAACCCTTTTGTGAATAAAGCCATCATAGCGACACATTGGGTAAGAGATGAAGACATACTAGATAAGAACCAGTTAGCATATTCAGAAATGGCCAGCAGTGATAGCTCTCGTATGGACCAACTTGAAACCACCGTGAGAAAATTAGCAGAACAATTACAAAATCTGATTAACATTATGGCCAATCAGACGACATTCCAGACAGCGGGGGCTAAAACTAATGAGAAAATGCATGAAGAGCCTGAAAATAGGAGAATTGAAGAGATCCTTGCCCGAACAAAGGTCGATGTCATTCTTAGCATATCATACATCAATCTAATACGCATAATGACAATACCATTAATAAGGTATGAAATGAAAATATAGTTATTTTATTAATAAATAATAAAATATACAATTCGGATTGACACTTCAAGCACCAACTCCAACAACTCCACCATGGAGGCTGAATATATATCAGCTTGCGAAGTAACTAAGGAAGCAGTATGGATCCTGAAGTTCTTGTGAGATATAAAATTTGTTCCAGATATGAATAAATCACTCATACTTTATTGCGATAATAGTGGTACAGTGGCAAATTCCAAGCAACCAATAAGCCACAAGAGGGGAAAACATATAGAGAGAAAATATCATCTCATTAAGGAGACAATGCAGAAAGGAGACGTTTTTGTCACGCAGATAGCATCCGCAGAGAACCTAGCTGATCCATTTACAAAGACATTATCGGCTAAAGTTTTTGAAGTGTTGGACAATTATGACCCATAGCATCACTATTTGTAAAGAACATGATTTTTTGTACAGATTAACTATGTGACAAAAGGAAATTGCTATATTATCATTAATGTAATTGGATTACTTGGATATATGTATATAATGATAAAAGTCCATATGGTTAAATCAGATTAATAAGATATGAGACAATATTAATCCATGAACGGTTTAATCATTAAATATCTCTAATCGTAGTATTATCGAGACTGGACATCGATAATGCGAAATAGACTAGTATTACCATTGTGCGCGTTATGGAAGCTTAACGACATAGTTCTCATATGTTTAGGTATTGGATACTTGTGCAAGTGTGATAAGAGGTTATGTTAGCTGTTGGACCGGGAACAGCTTCGCTCTGGATAGACCCCTCGAAGTCCCATTAGTATTATGACTATGTGTCTATGGGAATCTGAATCACGGTAGGTGTATGTGATCTTTAACCTGAGACTTGCATCGCTAGTACTTGCGACAATCAGTTTACTTTGGTATTGGTCGTCCGGAGGTTTAACAAGTTCTGTGTACGCCTCTACTGGGTTTACTAAGAATCGTAGTGTATTGAGTGAGATGTCAAGATAAGAGTATCACTCCAGTCATATGGAGATGATAGTCACACATGATACGCTACTAGTACTCTTAAATGCTGCAATCGGGATAGTATGACTAGGTCATGATTATCTAATTACAGAGACTAGTTACGCGGGATCCGATATATGCTTCATACGGGGCAGACATAGAGCCAGCCCTAGGCCTAGGCCTAGCATTTGACATCTGATACTGGATCGTATTACATAAATATATTGTATTACTACTCCTGATACATATAATATTCCTCGGTGGATATTTATGGAGAATTGGGTAGACACGGTGCTTTGCTAGAAGCCAACCATGTCTTTTTAATCGGTGAGAACGTGGTATGGGGTACGCATGTGTCGGATAGTCCGACAACCGGATTTACTGCCAACATATCCAAGAATCTCTTGGGTTGCTTCCCAAAGATTCACCAATGACATTTCACTCGAATAGAATTAATCTGGGATTAATTATGAGAAAGAAAATTAATCTGGGATTAATTACGGTAAGAATTTATCTGGGATTAAATTCGTCTAGAAGAGAGAACGCGATTAATTTGGAATTAATCGATTAAATAAATTTAATAGTTAAATTAGATTTTTTTATTTAATTTATTTATTTGGGCTAAAATAATATATCGGATATAGTAATTGAAATTGAATTTCAATACGAAATTAAAATTGGATTTTAATTCGAGCGAACGAATTAATTTGGAATTAATTCGTAAGCGACTATCGCAATAATTTTGATAGGCATAATTATTTAATTAAATTAGATTTAATTATTTAGCGACGGGAAATTCATTTAATTTGGAATTAAACGAACACGAGCCCGATCTAAGCTGTGTGTTGTGTAAGCCAACTGAATTTGGAATTTAAAGTGGTGGGACCCACTTGACTTACATCAATTGTTTGACATGTGATGTGAGTAGTTGGCTATTATAAATGTGGTATTTACTACACAAACCAACCAACTTTGGAAGTCACTATTCATTCTCTTCTCTCCTCTCTCATTTTTTTCGATTCTTTCACTCTCTTGGAGACAAATTTTTGCTTCAAAAATTTGAGAAAGCTAGCACTTTGAGAGTATTTGAAGGTGATAGGGAAACTCACCTAAGATCCATAACCAACAAATCAAAGCTTGGAGCTTCATCATTTCAAGAAATTTTAAAATTTCTCAACCAATCAATGTGAGTATTTTTGCAACTCCACTTGAATTATTCACACACAAATCATATTTAGAGATCTTGTGGCATGTGTAGGACACTAACAATGGTATCTAGAGCCTCCTAAATGTGATTTGAATTCTAGGGTTTATGAACTTTAATTTGGGGATTTTGCTTGGAGCATGTAAATTTCTAAATTGAATGTTTGGTTAATGTTGGATGATGATGACTTAGAGTTATACATTGTTGGATTTGTGAAAATTGATTGGATCAAAATTTCCCCAATTTTTATACCTTGGCCGAACATGAACCCTAGATAATCTCATGGTGATTTTTTGAAATTTGACAATTGGATGTCTTAAAAGCATGAAATGAATGTTAATTGTTGATTTAATTAGATTGAAATCAAAATTGAATGTTATTTTCTTGCTATTGCCGTGAGATGCATGTTGTTGGATGAGTTGATTTTACTTCAATTTGTATTGGACATGAATTGTAATGTTAAGCATGATTAATTAGATTAATTAATGTTTTGGAAATATTAGATTAATTGATTAATTGTGTTAATTACACTTTAATTGGATTAATGTGATATTTGGAATAATATATTAATCTAATTTGGATTTATTTGGGCTAATGAGCTTGGTTGGGCCAAGTTTGGTTTTGGACAATTGGGTTGGATCCAATTGGGCCTAAATAATTTCCATAAAAGTCCAAAATATGACTTTGGGCCTTTTATTATTTAATTGGGTCTAATGGGCCAAAATTTATTTTTGGCATAGGGTGATTCTTAAATGGCATTGGCATTTTGGGTTTGATTAGTAATGGCCAAAGTCCATGCCTAAAGAATTAATTAAAAGCCCATTGGACTTAATTGAATTGGCATTGGATGCTAATTGGGCCTTTGAGACCCATTTGGATTGGATTGGATTTGGAATCCAAGTCTAAAAGGCACTATTATAAGTGTAATTGTTTAATTTGGAATTAAACATGAATTAGTATTTGATACAATTTAAATTAGATTTAAAATTGTAGTTCGATATAATTCAAGAATACTTACTTTGAGTATTTATTCTTAAACGAGTTGGACTCGCGCAAATCAAATCGTTGTATGAACATCAGATGGTCATTAATTGAAGATTAATTAATTGGATTAGATTAATTGACAACATGCTATGTGTGAATACTTGGATGTATTTGTTGAATAATGTATATCGGATGGATATTAGTTGGGTGGGGCAATTTTCGAAATTGTTGTAAATATGATATTTATTTGAAATTGGACCTGCGTGTCCAGCCTATCACCTCCTTATCTCATTGTATTTCTCTTCTCACCAATTCCCCTCAATGTAAATGAGGTTTCTTATAGTTTTATGTAATTGGGTAGAATAATGTAAAATGCTAGCGGGAGAAAGGAAGTGAGAGAGATTTGTTCTAGGAACAATTTGTATTTATTCATCCACATATCATTATTAAATTTATCGCGCCTTATTATGCTTTTAGAATGCATGTTTAAGGGTGTATGATGAGACCTAATCAAAGATAATAAATTGGTTGCCAATTTACGAAAAATACCCTCACTTTTATATTAAGTGTTTTTCCTTCCATTGAGTGGTTCTCTCTCAAGATCCAAGATTGACTTTGATTTGTTGGCCAAAGTCAAGATCATTGTCCATCGCGGATGTATTTGAACCATGAAAGCTTTGCTATACATCGCATGTCTTGGGCAGTTGTGACTTGTTGGCCAAAGTCAAGGTCACTTCTGTACATCGACGTGGATTACGAAGCTTTCCCACTGTCAATGGGTCGCACTTAACTGGAATCATTAAGCTTGTTGAGCCAAACCCAAGGCTTAGTTGATTCAGAGGAAAATGTTAGGAAATATATTGGATATATTTTTTGGACTTGGAGGTCCACCTACCGGATCTAGGAATTGGATGAGATCCAATTGATCTTAGAGATCTACCTAGTTAAGTTTCATACAGCTTGTTGGCCAAAGTCAAGGTTGTGTGTTATTTAACGGGATCCTAGCCCACTAGGAAACTAGGTTTCCCGAGTACTCAACAGAGGGTTAGAGGCTCGTCGAAAAATAGTGGGAGGCTAGTATTAAATTTGTAATTTCGTTTAATACTCGCTAATACGCGCTATTTTATTATTATATCTCGTTATATATATATTAGTTGGACTAATATCATTTATTGCTTTCTTTGAAAAGTTGGATTGTACTCAACTCTACTCCATTTGTAGTTGGTTATATAGTTGGACTATAGTAACTATTGCATTTTGAGTGTAACCGAAATCGTTAATTGGATAGTTGGACTATAGCAATCAAGATGGTTGAAAAGATTAGTGTTAGAGACATAATCATGGGCGAAAATGTCTTTAACGGCTCCAATTTTCTAGACTGGAAAATGAATCTCGGGATAGTCCTGGGATCTGAGAAGTTGCTCTATGTTATAGAGAAACCTCTCGTGCCTAAGCCCGGACTTGAGCGACCAGTTGATCATGAGCTTTGGAAGACTCATTGATATGATAACTTTACTGCTCAATCTGTTATGCTTGCTGCAATGACTCCTCAATTTTATCATCAGAACAAAGGATTGGATCCTTATAACATGATGTTGAAATTGAAGGACCTTCATAGATCTAATCTAAGATCTCAGAAGTATGAATTGCAAAAGAAGCTATTTCGCTCGCGTATGTCAGAGGGTACATCTGTTGAACACTATGTGTCACAGATGATTACTGACATCGAACAACTAAGTCAGCTGGGCATTACCTTCGAGGCCGAGACTTCCATAGATTTGATCTTACAGTCTCTACTCGATTGTTGGGCGGGTTCATCATGAACTATAATATGATGAACCAGGAGAAGACTCTTGGAGAGTTAATGGCGATGCTGAAAGAGGCAGAGCCAGAGCTTCTGAAGGGCAAGAAGCGCGAGGCGTATCTTACTTCGACATCCCAGAAGGCCAAGGCTTGGCCGAAGGCTTATGGGGGTGTGAAGAAAAAGAAGAAAAATGGCAAGGCTAAATTGTCACAGTATTCTAGGAAGACTAAGGACAAATCCAAAGACGTTTGCCTACATTGTGGCAAACAGGGTCACTGGAAGCGTGACTGCCGTGAGTACAAGGCGGACTTGAAGGAAGCGAATGCGGGCAAGTCTCCGGCTTCAGGTATGTTTGTTATTGAAATAAACATGTCCAATACTGGTTTTAAAAATTAGATTTTTGATACTGGATGTGGTACTCACATATGTACTGATGTGCAGGATCTGCATATTAGCAGGAGACTGGCTTCAGGTGAGATCGACCTACGAGTTGGAAACGGGACGAGAGTCGTTGTTTTGACCGTTGGCACCTATGTTTTGAATCTTCCTTCGGGGCATGTAATTACATTAGGTGACTGTTATTTTGTACCTAGTTTAACTAGAAATATCATCTCTGTATCTAGTTTAACCCGATGCGGGTATACCTTTGTATTCCGGAACACTGGTGTTTTGTATATAAAGATGATATTTTGATATGTACAACAGATGTTAATAATGGTCTTTATATTTTGAATATAAATGAATCTCAAACATATAACATGACAAATAAAAGGCTCAAATTGAATAAAACAGATGAGACTTATCTGTGGCATTATCGTCTGGGACATATTAACAAGACTCGTATATCCACTCTTTGGAATAATGGATACTTGGACGGATTTGATCCTGATTCATATGATGTCTGCGAATCTTGTTTGTTAGGCAAAATGCCTAAAACACCTTTTAGTGGTAAAGGTGTACGTGCCACCGAGCTGTTAGCCCTCGTTCATAGTGACATGTGCGGGCCCATGTCTAGTCAGGTTAGAGGTGGATACGAATACTTCGTAACCTTTACGGATGATGCATCGCGTTATGGTTATATGTATCTTATGAAACACAAGTCGGAAACTTTTAAGAAAATCAAAGAGTTTCGACACGAAATAGAAAAATAGACTGGAAAAGTATTAAAACATTACGGTCGAACCGTGGTGGAGAATACTTGAGCAATGAGTTTCAAAATTACTTAAAAGAATATGGTATTCTTTCACAATGGACTCATCTCGAAACACCTCAATTGAACGATGTGTCCAAACGGAGAAACCGAACTTTGTTGGACATGGTAAGGTCAATGATGAGTCGTACTGAGCTACCAATTTCCTTCTGGGGATACGCATTAAACAGTGCAATACTTATTTTGAATAAGGTTCCATCAAATTCTGTTGGACAGACTCCATATGAGATATGGATAGGAAAGAAACCGGGTTTCTCATTCCTGAAGATTTGGGGATGCTGGGCATATGTTAAACGTTTGGATGGTACCAAACTAGAACCTAAATCGGATAAGTGCCTATTTGTAGGTTATCTTAGGGAAACCAAAGGATATTACTTCTACAACCCACAAAATAACAAAATATTTGTTGCTCTTCATGCAGTTTTCCTCGAAAAAGGAATTCATAGATGCAGTGATAAGTTGGAGGAAAGTAAAACTCGATGAAAATCGGAGTGATACTGTTCCTGGCACCGACCCCCACACGGAACATGAATAGTTCATCAGGGATGAGACTATTCCACAATCTTCTAATACACAAGAACCGAGTAGGTCGGAGAGAGTCAGAAAACAACCTGAGAGGTATGGGTTTCTGATCTCGCCTCATATAGATATTAATCTTATTGAGAAAGATGAACCGGCTACGTATGAGGAAGCGATACAAGGTATCGACTCTGCTTTATGGCAAGATGCCATGAAGTCCGAAATGGATTCCATGTATACCAACCAAGTTTGGGCACTGGTTGATGCACCAGAAGGCATTAAGCCTATTGGTTGTAAATGGGTATTCAAAAGGAAGACAGACATGGATGGAAACATACAAACGTACAAAGCTAGACTTGTAGTGAAAGGGTATCGTCAACGACATGGTGTCGATTACGACGAAAATTTTTCACATGTTGCCAAGATGAAATCCATTCGGATAATGCTTGTTATTGCTGCATATTTTGATTATGAAATATGGCAGATAGACGTCAAAACCGCTTTCCTTAACAAAAACCTTTTGGAGTATGTTTATATGCAACAGCCTGATGGTTTTATCGTGCCAAAATATGCAAACAAGGTTTGCAAGTTAAACTGATCCATCTATGGATTGAAGTAAGCATCGCGTTCTTGGAACCAGTGTTTTGATGAGATCATAAAAGAATATGGTTTCATTCAAAACGAAGATGATTCTTGTGTATATAAGAAGGTTAGTGGGAGCGCACTGACATTCATTGTCCTATACGTTGATGATGTATTGCTTCTTGGCAATGACATCCCCATGTTACAATCAGTGAAAGTTTGGCTTTCATTAAAATTTTCCATAAAGACCTGGGAGAAGCATCCTTTATTATGGGAATAAAGATCTATCGGGATAGATCTAGAAAGCTGCTTGCACTCTCTCAGAGCTCGTACATTGACAAAGTGTTGAAGAGATTCAACATGGATCAATCCAATAGGGGGCTGCTTCCAGTGTCATATGGCGTCTCTCTATCTAATGATATGTGTCCTAAAACACAAGATGAGAGAGATGCAATGATTCGGATCCCGTTTGCTTCAGCAGTCGGATCGATCATGTATCCCATTATATGTACGCAACCTGATAGATCATGTATGCCATGATCCCGTATACTTCAGCAGTCGCAATCAGGGTACATTTTTTATTTGAACAACGGAGCAGTTAGCTGGAAATCTTCCAAGCAAGAGACTGTTGCCGATTCAACAACAGAAGATGAATATATTGCTGCAGCTGAGGCAGCAAAAGAAGCAGTTTGGATCCGTAAATTCCTAATTGGATTAGGAGTAGTTCCGTTAGCAGCTGAGCTGGTACCTTTGTATTGTGACAATAACGGGGCTATAGCACAGGCTAAGGAACTGCGGTCTTATCAACGGTCCAAGCATGTACTTCGACGTGTCCATCTGATTTGTGAGATCATACATCGTGGCGATGTGAAGATAGAGAAGATCGCATCAGATGACAACATTGCAGATCCGCTGACGAAAGCTATTTCTCAGCAAAAGTTTGAGCCACATATACATAGTTCATGTGTTAGATACTTGAGTGATTGGCTATGAGCCAAGTGGGAGATTGTTGGACAATTATGACCCATAGCATCACTATTTGTAAAGAACATGGTTTTTTGTACAAATTAACTATGTGACAAAAGGAAATTATTATTTTATCATTATTATAATTGGATTACTTGGATATATATATATATATATAATGATAAAAGTCCATATGGTTAAATCGGATTAATAAGATATGAGACAATATTAATCCACGAACAGTTTAATCATTAAATATTCATAGTCGTAGTATTATCGACTGGACATCGATAATACGAAATAGACTAGTATTACACTTGTGCGTGTTATGGAAGCTTAACGGCATAGTTCTCATATGTTTAGGTATTGGATACTTATGCAAGTGTGATAAGAGGTTCTGTTAGCCATTGGACCAGGAACAGTTTCGCTATGGATAGACCCTCCGAAGTCCCATTAGTATTATGACTATGTGTCTATTGGAATCCGAATCAGGGTATGTGTATGTGATCTTTAACCTGAGACTTGTATCGCTATTACTTGCGACAATCAGTTTACTTTGGTATTGGTCGTTCGGAGCTTTAACAGAATCTTTGCACGCCTCTGCTGGGTTTACTGAGAATCGTAGTGTATTGGGTGTGATGTCAAGATGGGAGTATCACTTCAGTCATATGGAGATGATGGTCACACAGGATACGGTACTAGTACTCTTAAATGTTGCAGCTATCGGGATAGTATGACTAGGTCATGATTATCCGATTACAGAGACTAGTTACGTGGGATCCGATATATGCTTCGTACAGGGCAAACACAGAGCCAGCCCTAGGCCTAGCATATGACATCTGATACTAGATCGTATTACATAATTACATTGTATTACTACGTCTGATACAGATAATATTCCTCGGTGGATATTTATGGAGAATTGGGTAGGCACGGTGCTTTGCTAGAAGCCAACCATGTCTTGTAAATCGGTGAGAATGTGGTACGGGGTACGCACGTGTCGGATAGTCTTATAACCGGATTTACTGCCAATATATCCAGGAATCTCTTGGGTCGCTTCCAAAGATTTATCAATGACATTTGACTCGAATAGAATTAATCTGAGATTAATTATGAGAAAGAAAATTACTCTGAGATTAATTACGGCAAGAATTTATCTTGGATTAAATTCGTCTAGAAGAGAGAACGCGATTAATTTGGAATTAATCGATTAAATAAATTTAATAGTTAAATTAGATTTTTCGATTTAATTTATTTATTTGGGCTAAAATAATATATGGGATATATTAATTTAAATTGGATTTCAATACGAAATTAAAATTGGATTTTAATTCGAGCGAACGAATTATTTTAGAATTAATTCGTAAGCGACTATCGCAATAATTTTGCTAGGCATAATTATTTAATTAAATTGGATTTAATTATTTAGCAACGGGAAAGTCGTTTAATTCGGAATTCAACGAACTCGGGCCCGAGCTAAGTTGTGTGTTGTGTAAGCCAACTAAATTTGGAATTTAAAGTGGTGGGACCTACTTGACTTAGATCAATTGTTTGACATGTGATGTGAGTAGTTGTCTATTATAAATATGGCATTTACTATACAAACCAAACAACTTTGGAAGTCACTATTCATTCTCTTCTCTCCTCTCCCATTTTGCCGATTCTTCCTCTCTCTTGGAGACAAATTTTTACTTCAAAAATTTGAGAAAGCTAGCATTTTGAGAGTCTTTGAAGGTGATAGGGAAACTCATCCAAGAGCTAAAACCAACAAATCAAAGCTTGGACCATCATCATTTCAAGGAATTTTGAAATTTCTCAACCAATCAGTGTGAGTATTTCCGCAACTCCACTTGAATTATTCACACAAAAATCATATTTAGAGATCTTGTGTAATGTGTAGGACACTAACATGAAGGTCACCTAAAGGGTTTATGATTACATGACATGTTTCATTTGCTCTAGTTCAAGTGGGAGATTGTTGGGATAAATGCCCTGGAGCTTCATGTATTGTAAACGGAATTGTTTATTGAAATAAAAGATGCATTATTCTTTTATCAAAATTGTTTGATTTGAATCGCATATTGTAAATTATCTTATTTGCCCTTGATTACAATAGGATTTAAGTCTGAATTTAGTAATCTAAAACAGTCCATAGAGAGCAAGTAAAGCGGGTACTTTATTTGCGGTTTATCTATAGCTACGGTACATTCAATACGTGTATAACGACCTTGATCCGGGATCGTTCATGTGGTGATATGAGAATGGAGGCACCTTGTATGATGTGATCATATAGTACTGTACCCATATAGAAATGAATATCTTATAATATCTTATAATATCTGTTAACTGAAGAAATTTATTCAATCTACTAGATGGTCATATATGGATTGATCTTAATCTTTAGTGTACTGTGAACTCTTGTATGTCAGGTTATGTCCTTTGATTTACTAAGGTGAGATTGGTGAAACAGTCTCGGCCAATAACTACGTATTTTGGGGACATAATATAATTGGATTGTCTAAATTATATGCTCACATAATATTATTAATAGGATTAATAATATAATTTGTTACAAATGAAAACTATATTAAAATTAGTTTAATATAATGTTTTCTAGAATTCTTTGATTGTGAGATAATTAAACTATAATTATGAGATAATTATTACATCATTTTGATAATGCTAGATTATGAGATAATCAAGTAATAATTATAAGAATATTATTACATCATAATTATGATAATTATATCATTATAAAGATAATGGTATATGCATTATCTTGGAGACAAATCCATATGGCTTGCCATACTCTCCAATATTTTATGTCTAATTAGGTATGACCTAATTACCTAAACATTGTCCACTTCACATGTCTTTGCTTCGCATTCCATTTAATTGTGTTTGCCATTAATTGAATGGCATATGTGGATTAGTGATAAGGTTTGTTGGCTTTGGGAAGGAATATAGTCTCTAACATTTTACTCAATAGTTGAGTAAGTGGTCTAGTATTTTTCAAGAGTTGTGAGAGAGTTAGAGAGAAAAAGAAATCCATAAAGTTTGATCAAAAGTTGAGAGAAAATAGAATTTTCTCTAGTGTTGAATAGGGAGAAAATTAGAGTAAGTTAGATCTTAATCTTCTTCATTCACTCTTTCAAAAAGCCAAAACATTAGAGAGAGAATTTCTTTTTAATTCTATCAAGTGTTGAAATAATTAAAATAAATAATTTGTGACAACATACTACTCTAAAAAGTTTATAGAACAATCTTTGTGAGTGAAGTACACACTTTGATTTGTTGGTTTCGAGACATAGTTTAAAGATCGGGTGGTGGATCCAAGCATCGGATCTCAAGGAAACTTATTAAACAAGAAGTAGCAAATCATATCACTGAGATTTGGTGGAATTCGGCATTCAATAAAAGGAGAAGGCATAAAATATTTCAAGGTCGATCTAGGAGCTTAAGGCAATTCCGTTGCACATAAGGAAATCGTTTCCTACATTGTCATACCCAGTATTTTCAGAAAACCTTTTCTGGCAGCGGCATGAGCATTAATAAAGGCCTCCTCACTTTTCAACTGAATGGAGAGAAAGAGAAAGTGTAGTCAACAGATGCAACCTCTACAACCACTAGTAAAGGAAAACAAATGCGAGTAAGAGTGAGAGATCGAGGGAAGTAGGCCAGTACAAACCAGTTGAAATATATGTTGCTGCATAGAAGGAAAGGGCGTACAATTGGGAAGGGCACGGCTATGAACCCAATACATGAATTAAGTCCACCATGAGTACTTGGGCGGCCACGTCTGGCTTAAGACGTCAAACTTAGCGTTAGAGGAGAGACAATCTACGCATTTATTTTTCATTTTATGTACTTTAATTTTATTTTATTGTGTGATATTTACGTGCTTAATAGTTTGCATATGTATTTATGCAGGTACTAACACAACCCACACATCTTGCACAATAAAATTCTAACTAGCAGAAGCCTGATCAACTTCATGTACAGTAGTGTTGTTCCACACTTCTTTTTCCTTTATGCTTATTTTACATTAAAGACAATGCAAAATTTAAGTTTGGGGGTGTGTGTACATGTTAGTGTTAGTTTCTACTATTTATTAAAAAAATCAAATCAAAAAAAAAAATCAGTCTTGTGGTTATGAAACATAGTTCGCATGATGAGTTTGTTTCCCTTAGGATGAAATCTAGAAATAATAAGTGCCTAATTACTTTTATATGATGTCTTGAGTAGGTGATCTAGATTAAACTCGTATGCACTTAAAAGTAGGTTTCTAGTAGTAAAATCCTAAGTGGTTGGCAAAGTGAATAGTTGAGGAAATTATTTGAAGATGAATGACCATTTTCTTAGATATTTGTCTCTATTTGTACATATTTATGATATATGGTATGACTAGAGCAAAAAAAAAATCTTTTGAAAAATTAATTAAACAACAGAAAAGAAAAAATATCTTGAAATAATAAACCACATATAACCGATAAGCATGAAGCTACCCATGGGTGAGTATCAGGAATACCATGAGGAGAAATACTACCTTAAAGGGTAGGTGAGTCAAAAGATAAAGAGAAAAGAGAAGGGATACCATAACAAACTTAAAAAGCATATACATAGTATTTTTGAGATATCTAGGTTGGGTTAACCCATAAGATCCCAAATTTTTAGATGAAATCATTGAGTTGCCTTCCTTAGTATTTGAACTGTGACCAAACCTTTACACACACATTTGTGTCTAGCTTAGATAATTTATTCAACAACTTGGATTTTAGTTGTGTCGAGTACTTTGAAGGTTTTTGCGTTTCGTTACTGGAAATTCTCTGAGGAGAATATTATGTGTAACTCCCAATATGATTTTGTTAAGTTATTTATTTTTGTATTTTTGTGTGATTGCATGTATGTGTTGGGGCGGTTGTGAAACCCCTAGAGTCAGATCGGTACCCTGCATAGCGAAAGTAGGTCTAACCTAAGGACATCAGGGATAGGTGTATTTTAAAATATTTTAAATAAAAACTACATTCTGATACGAGTCCGTAAGAAAAAACGGGGACCAAATCAGACTCCGGAACAGAGAAAATGAAGTTTTAGTGTTCATCGGCCCTCTAAGTCGCAACGCGGAGCCTTAGGAGTCGAGATGCTCCAAATTACGAGAGCAACTGCGAAAGCTGAACGTCTCGGAGTCGCGACGCTGAAGAGTGGGGGTCGCGATGCTCATAGGTCTGATGCTCAGTGTCGCCATGTTGGAAGGTCAGTGTCGAGATGCTCCCTCAGGCAGTGAGCAATTTCAACCTTCAAATCAATCTTAAACACTTCCAATTTTCTCCTATCATTTTAATACACCTTAAAACTAATTTTAACATCAAAACCAACCACAACACATATTATACAACTAATATACATGTATTCTAAATACATATATGCATTTTTTTGAATCAAAACACAAACCAATTTAGAATCCTACTATGAAATATCTCATGAACAATTCTAGTTCACCCAAAGGTGGTCAAGTGATTCTAAAATGGTAGCCATAACTCTAAGCTTTAATCTAGAGTTTGAAACTCTTATTAATTATTTCATGTCTAACATGAATATATTTGACCTAATTAACAAGAATATTGTGTTTATACTTCCAAAGCATCCTAACACAATCTATTAGCCTTATTTCAATTTCAAGTTATGCAATCATGCATCCAATACATAATTCATCACTATATGCCTCACTAGAGAAAAACTCACTAATGAAAAACATAGCTTAAGAGAAGTTCAAACTTACCTATGAAGCTCGATTCAAGATCCAATCTACTTCTCCTTTGTTGAAATGGTTGAAGAACTTATTAATAAGAAGTAGCAAATCCTATCACTGAGATTTGGTGGAATTCGGCATTCAATAAAAGGAGAAGGCATAAAATTTTTCAAGGTCGATCTAGGAGCTTAAGGCAATTCCGTTGCACATAAGGAAATCATTTCCTACATTGTCATACCCTGAATTTTCGGAAAACCTTTTCTGGCAGCGACATGAGCATTAATAAAGGCCTCCTCACTTTTCAACTGAATAGAGAGAAAGAGAAAGTGTAGTCAACAGATGCAACCTCTACAACCACTAGTAAAGGAAAACAAATGTGAGTAAGAGTGAGAGATCGAGGGAAGTAGGCCAGTACAAACCAGTTGAAATATATGTTGCTGCATAGAAGGAAAGGGCGTACAATTGGGAAGGGCACGGCTACAAACCCAATACATGAATTAAGTCCACCATGAGTACTTGGGCGGCCACGTCTGGCTGAAGACGTCAAACTTAGCGTTAGAGGAGAGACAATCTACGCATTTATTTTTCATTTTATGTACTTTAATTTTATTTTATTGTGTGATATTTACGTGCTTAATAGCTTGCATATGTATTTATGCAGGTACTAACACAACCCACACAGCTTGCACAATAAAATTCTAACTAGCAGAAGCTTGATCAACTTCATGTACGGTAGTGTTGTTCCTCACTTCTTTTTCATTTATGCTTATTTTACATTAAAGACAATGCAAAATTTAAGTTTGGGGGTGTGTGTACATGTTAGTGTTAGTTTCCACTATTAATTAAAAAAATCAAATAAAAAAAAATCAGTCTTGTGGTTGTGAAACAGAGTTCGCATGATGAGTTTGTTTCCTTAGGATGAAATCTTAGAAATAATAAGTGCCTAATTACTTTTATATGATGCATTGAGTAGGTGATCTAGATTAAACTCGTATGCACTTAAAAGTAGGTTTCTAGTAGTAAAATCCTAAGTGGTTGGCAAAGTGAATAGTTGAGGAAATTATTTGAAGATGAATGACCATTTTCTTATATATTTGTCTCTATTTGTACATATTTATGATATATGGTATGACTAGAGCAAAAAAAAATCTTTTGAAAAATTAATTAAACAACAGAAAAGAAAAAATATCTTGAAATAATAAACCACATATAACCGATAAGCATGAAGCTACCCATGGGTGAGTATCAGGAATACCATGAGGAGAAATACTACCTTAAAGGGTAGGTGAGTCAAAAGCTAAAGAGAAAAGAGAAGGGATACCATAACAAACTTAAAAAGCATATACATAGTATTTTTGAGATATCTAGGTTGGGTTAACCCATAAGATCCCAAATTTTTAGATGAAATCATTGAGTTGCCTTCCTTAGTATTTGAACTGTGACCAAACCTTTACACACACATTTGTGTCTAGCTTAGATAATTTATTCAACAACTTGGATTTTAGTTGTGTCGGGTACTTTGAAGGTTTTTGCGTTTCGTTACTGGAAATTCTCTGAGGAGAATATTATGTGTAACTCCCAATATGATTTTGTTAAGTTATTTATTTTTGTATTTTTGTGTGATTGCATGTATGTGTTGGGGCGGTTGTGAAACCCCTAGAGTCAGATCGGTACCCTGCATAGCGAAAGTAGGTCTAACCTAAGGACATCAGGGATAGGTGTATTTTAAAATATTTTAAATAAAAACTACATTCTGATATGAGTCCGTAAGAAAAAACGGGGACCAAATCAGAGTCCGGAAACTCTGAAACGAAGAAAATGAAGTTTTAGTGTTCATCGGCCCTCTAAGTCGCAACGCGGAGCCTTAGGAGTCAAGATGCTCCAAAGTACGAGAGCAACTGCGAAAGCTGAACGTCTCGGAGTCGCGACGCTGAAGAGTGGGGGTCGCGATGCTCATAGGTCTGATGCTCAGTGTCGCGATGTTGGAAGGTCAGTGTCAAGATGCTCCCTCAGGCAGTGAGCAATTTCAACCTTCAAATCAATCCTAAACACTTCCAATTTTCTCCTATCATTTCAATACACCTTCAAACTAATTTTAACATCAAAACCAACCACAACACATATTATACAACTAATATACATGAATTCTAAATACATATATGCATTTGTTTGAATCAAAACATAAACCAATTTAGAATCCTACTATGAAATGTCTCATGAACAATTCTAGTTCACCCAAAGGTGGTCAAGTGATTCTAAAATGGTAGCCATAGCTCTAAGCTTTAATCTAGAGTTTGAAACTCTTATTAATTATTTCATGTCTAACGTGAATATATTTGACCTAATTAACAAGAATATTGTGTTTATACTTCCAAAGCATCCTAACACAATCTATTAGCCTTATTTCAATTTCAAGTTATGCAATCATGCATCCAATACATAATTCATCACTATATGTCTCACTAGTGAAAAACTCACTAATGAAAAACATAGCTTAAGAGAAGTTCAAACTTACCTATAAAGCTCGATGCAAGATCCAATCTACTTCTCCTTTGTTGAAATAGTTGAAGAACTTCCAAAGATTAGCAAGCTTGACTCCAAGATCCAATCTTGATTCTAATGCAATCAAGCTTCACTCCAAGATCCAATCTTGATTATTCCATGTTGAAATATTTTAGAGATCTTCCAAAGCTTCTCTAAACACTTCTATTCTATAGGCTAAGTTCTCTGAGAATTTCCTATATTAGCTTTCTTAAGCTTAATTAAAACCTTCCTAAAGTTTGCTATTTATAGCAAAACTTATGCAATTTTTAATTAATAAAAGTTATAATAAACTTTTATGTGGGCTTAATCTAATTTGTCCAAATATGTATAATTAGGTGTGACTAATCACATTTGTCTACCACTTTGATTTAATCCAATTAAATCAAGACAAAGATTATGAAACTGGTTAGTTACATGTCTTCCACTTTGATTTAATCCAATTAAATCAAGCCAAAAATACCTATAATTACATACTTGCAATTACCATCATATCCTCAAATGGTAGAGATAATTATGAAATTACGACAAAATCTTTGTGTAAATATTGAATTAATCTAATTAATCCAATTAGGTCAAAGTAAATCATCAATGTTATCCAATAATATTTGACTGTCTTAGTTGATAATTATAATATCGAATATTATCTTTTATCAAAATTAATCGGCTACCCAAGTGCTCAACGAGTACACTTCATATCGGGACTCTCTAAGTTCAGACACGTTCGTTAGGGGTGTTCGCGGTGCGGTTCGGGGCTGTTTTTTCGTTTTTTACTTCAAACCGCGCGGGTTGGCGGTTTGGGAAATTAGAAAACGAAACCGCAAATTTGATAAGGAAAACCGCGGCGGTTCGGGTTGGCGGTTTAGCGGTTTGGGTGGTTCGGGTCGGCGGTTTGGATTATAAATTTTTTAAAGAAAATTTTGTGTGTTTTCACTTTATAATTGAAGAAAAAATTACATAATTTTCATTTATTCATTACATATTGTTATATGATCATTAAATATCTTAATTTTCATAGTTAAAGAAGAAGAAAAATATAAAATAATATTTAATTTGTACGCGGGTCGGCGGTTTAGGCGGTTCGGATCGCGGTTCGAGTCAAAATATGCGGTTTGGGCGGTTTGCGGTTTGACATGGGTCAAAACCGCACACCGACCCGAAATTTGCGGTTCGATTCGGTGCGGTTCAAAATTATTTTTAATATTTTTTCAAACCGCGCGGTTCGGTTCGGTGCGATGCGGTTCGATACGGTTCGCGATTTGACCCGAAATTGTGTTCACCCCTAACGTTCGTCATATAAGCCTAGCTAATATGTACGCAATTCGGCCACCTCCGAATTTGCGAAGTACATGAACGACCTTTCTGAACTATATAAGTCGAGGTCATCACATATGTTTAACAATCCCTCTGTTGTAGGCTTTCCGAGTTGTGCTTAGGAAACATATAATACACCGTCAAGTTTTCGAGGCACACATCTCATGTCGATATGTCCACGATTCTTTACAACTGATGTGATCCACCCTAGGTGATCGAATTTGGCCAAAGCTTTAAGAATCATGACTTTACTTACATGGATACCTAAACCCTTATGGTACACATACGTGCCGACGAATCCTATCTTGATTCACACTTGATTAACGAGTGTATCGGTCCACACCCAACGAACATCTAGAGGCCAGACCATGAAAGGTTTCTAACATACATGGAATCAAAGTGTGGAGGATCTCACACAAAATCAATGGTATCCTATAGTCAAAGGATTACATATGCTACTCGACTCGAGGAGATTCCTATTGACGGTAGTGTGTACTTCCAACTATTAAGAATCACATGTGAGTCATTCAGTATTCGGTCCAACCAATACCCACATGTCTATACGAGCTTCCAAAATTCATGGTACATTGGGTTAAACCATTGGAACTCCAATTCCAATATACGACATGTGCTAGTCCTCTAGGTTATAAGAATTCGACCGTATTTCAAAACCAATGACTATGAATATTTATTTTAAGAATAGTTTACAATAGTAATAATTATCCCAATGTCGGATCACTTAGTGTCCAATATTACTACATAACTATTCTAAGGTCGATGTCATTCTTAGCATATCTATACATCAATCTAATATGCATAATGACAATACCATTAATGAGGTATGAAATGAAAATTTAGTTATTTTATTAATAAATAATAAAATATACAATACATCATTCGGATTGGCGCTCCAAGAACGAAATCCAACAGTATGTGTTAAATGAAGTTTGTGGGTGTCGTCGCTGTAAGTCATCACGAGACTAAAACTCGTCCACTAGGGTCGCCTAGGGGTTTAAATGCTTGTTGCATACGCTAAATACAATCGTGATCCCTACGAAAGTGGCTTATGTTAATGTATTTTATTTTATTTCTTTTTGTTTTGCTCAAGAACTAGCAAAATATTAAGTTTGAGAGTGTGATGAGCGGTTAATATCCATATATTTTCCTCCCATTTATCTTAATAGTTTGTGGGTGATATCAATTTTTTATGAGCTTTGATGAGTTTTGGGTGTGTTTTTGCAGGTTAAAATCATATCACGACTCAATGGAATTAACTAGAGATAAAAACGGCAAGATACGAAGCAAATCGAAGTTTAATTTGGAGTCAAAACGTTCGACTCATGCATAAGTAAAATTTAAACAGAATACAAATTTCACTTTGTTGTTGAAAAATTAGCGCATCACGATGCCCATGCATTAGCGTCGTGACGCACACCAAAGTTGGTGAAGAAAGTCGCGACTTTCGACCCTAATTCGCCTTGAATTCGATTTTTAACAAAGAAACACCCATGGACCTCCTATATAAGCATAGTTCGTCTCAAAACCAAAAATCAAGCCTCATTATATAATTTTGGAGTCTCAGAGCATAGAAGAATGCCTAGAGTAAGGCGAGAACAAGTGTTTCAATAAGAGTTGGAGTTTGAAGCCGAAGAGTACAAACGAAAGTTCTTTATTCCCTTCACTCTCTACTTTATCTTTTATGAGTTCTTGCTTTGTAATAATAATTAGCATGTTTTTTTATTGAATATCATGAGTAGTTAATTCATTAAATGTAGGGTTATAACGAATCTGAAGCATGTTTATTAATTAATTTGCATATTTTTATTCTTTGGGTTGGTTATCGATTATTTATTATTTTCTGTTCTTTGATGCTTATTTTATTTGTTTGCCTAATAATAAAATACTCTTGGTAAATCCTTAGGAACTCGACATGGGGAATTTGGGTTAGTTGTGAGAATAATAGTTTGTGATTTATTCGTTAAATAAATTCTCATGCAGAATAGACATATACATAAATGACATACATAACCAATATTAGAACCCGACCTTAAGGAATTTGGTTTAATTTAATTAACATAGACATATAGTTAATTGAGTTAATCTGAATATATTTACCTGACCATCGAAAAAAACTTGTGAATAATTTAGTGTTTTAAATTAATAATTAGTAATGATAGCCTAATTGAATGGAAAATGTATGGATACATTGCGTTTAGGTGAAGTTACAACTCTAGGTTTTTCTCGCACATAAGGTTTATCTCCCAAATTATTGTGTGTGGTTTATTTAATCTTTCAATTGAATTTTAGATTAATCACTCAAATTTTCTTTCCAATAGCTTAGTTTAAGTTAAGTATGTTAGTCTTGGTATTAATAAGATAAATATTAAGTCCATGTGGGTTCGACATCCGACTAATAGTCACTGTATTACTTGAGCGATACGTGCGCTTACATGCTAGATATATAATATCACAATCAAGGGTTCTGGAGAAGATTCAATGAATTTTGCTTTCTTTTCTTTTTGTTGTTTCCACGAAACGAACTTGTGTCTTACAGATTACAGTTAAATCACTTTGTTACACCAAAAATCATTCTCAACAACTGCCCAAAAAAAAAAAACTAAAACAAATAGATTTCTCATAACATTGGTTTTTCTTGGTTTAGTAATTAATTGTGTATATGAATCTACTATAACAAGGAACAAAAATAGTTGTTACCCATGATGAAGGGCAAGAGACATCTTCAGTTAAATCCTTATCACAAAGAGCAATTTGATGCAATAAAGAGAAAACAATAATAGGTTAACATATTTGGCCTATTTCAGTGAGCTGCTGCAAGCCAATCTCCATTGCATTAATCAAAAGTGCATGTTGGCCATGTTCCTGTTTATACTCCAAGCACAGATTAGAAGGGCAATGTTGACCTTCATGCTGGCATCTCTCAGAGGAATTGTGAGTGACAAAGACCTTTCATATTATATGTTCAAGTGATTTTGGACTCACTGTAATTTTCACTTACTTAAGAGGAAAAGTTGTTTGTGGAGGGCCTTGTTAAGTTATGATTCATTCAACAGATACTTGTCACATGAATCTAAACACAACCTTACAAGTCTGATAATAGTATTTCAATTTTTTTTACTAAGCTTATGTCCAGCTTGTTCATCAATCAATTACAGTATTACAGTGTCCAGGTATTTCCAATCATTCTATCATTTGAATAAATGCATAGGTTTGAGCCATTTTTGAGTTCGAAAATCATCAATGTCTTGGAAGGCTTGGGGCCATTAGTGGTCCTGGTTTTTGTTAAGTTGCATGGTCATTGGAGATGCTGATAAAGCTGTTAGCTATACCATGTGCACATCACAATAATTATACACTAGTTAATATGAAATATGAAATTGTACTACTCTTGATCATGACACATTTTTAAGAATTTCATATTGTTTATACAGGGTAAATTATTCATTCCCAAAATGGTATTTGTAAGGTTCTAAATTAACTTTGCATATTGTCAATTTATTTTTATTTTATTTATTTGTTTTTAAATTAACTCTGAAGGATCCGCGTGGTCAGTGAAATTACCTACAAGCAATAGCGACAAACAATCTCTATTTCCCAAGAGGGGGTGAATTGGGTTATCGCTATAAGTGCAGAATTAAATAAATCTTTGCCGATTTTTAGCTCTTATTACCAAATGGGCACTTAAGTCGATTTTCTCTATTTCGATTAATAACCTATATGCAAGTTTTCTAATCAATAAATGTAAATGTAAATAAACTTACAAATAGTAAAAGTATAGGGAAAGAGAAATACGACACCGCGATTTATAGTGGTTCGGCCAAATGTGCCTACGTCCACTCCCCCAAGCCTCGCTTGAAGATTTCCATTAAAATCGAGTTTCTGTGGTTCACCCGCAACCAAGAGTTTTCCGCAAAGGCGCACTCCGAACCTTTTACAATTTTGAGTTTTGTTCGTAGGCTCACTCACAAACCTTTACAACTACCCAAACTAATGGGATTTCACAACCACAAGTGTTTTTGTTTAAGAAGGTTTGAAACACACTTGGGCACTCACAAATAATAAGAAGATTGTGTGAGTTGCAAACTCAAGTGTTCTAAGCTCACTACTAAATGTATGAAGGTGTAGTGTGTGTGAGCTTGTATGAAGGTGTAGTGTGTGTGAGCTTGTATGAGTGTTTAAGTATATGAAGGTTTAAGACACTCTTGTATTTTCCTTGGTAGAATATGTATGAAGGTTTTCTAAGTCTCTAACCAAGCACAAATGAGTTGGGGTTCTATTTATAATAAAATGCAAAGCATTCCCCAATCATATGCTGAGACCGGTCTGGTCACCGGTATGGGGACCGGTATGCCAGTCTGGGGTTTCCAACGGATACTAACGACTATATTACCATTGAACAAGTATACGTTAGGCCGGTATGCTAACCGGTATGGTTTGGCCCGGTTCCAGAATGTGTACAAAATGAAGAGCTAGACCGGAATGGAGACATGTATGGATCTCCCTAGTTTCAGTAACTATGCACCATGAAGAGCTAGATCGGAATGGTGACCGGAATGGATCTCCCTGGTTCCAGGAAGCATGCATAAGGCTTTCCTTGACCGGTATGGTCACCGGAATGACACCAGTATGCCGGTCTCAGACCAAAATGCAGAGTAATGAAGGTCTTAATGCATTTTTTCATGATCCTAATGCATCTAAGTGATTGTGCATGAAATCTTATGCGCTTAGGCACTTGAATATTACAATTCACATTATAAATTAAATCCTAAGCTAAGACTTCGCAATATATTCTTCAATTTGCCGCAAGTCTTCAAATTCTCGCTCTTCACCCCATATGCTTCGACACTTTTTGTATTGCTTCGTGTTTGTACGTCGAAGTCTTCTTTCGCGTTAACGTCATCAAAATCCATTTATGCGACCAAGTCGCCAACAATCTCTCTTTTTTTGATGATGGCAACCCCTTAAAACTTGTTAATACTTGTGAGCTTGTTGGAGTCCAAATTTGACAATTTTGCTCCCCCTCAATGTGTGATTGTCTTCAAAATAGCTCTATCAAAACTTGACAAACACATTAGTACTATTACTCCCCCTTAAACCAAGGGTGAGGGTAAAACAAGTTTTAATCTCATTCTAATGATTTCTCCTCCTTTGACATAATCAAAAAGTAGAGAAGTAAAATTTTAATTTAAATGAGATACCAAATAAATATGTGCATTAAATAATAATACCAAAAAAATTTAAAAATATGCACATTTGGCATTTCCCCCTTTTTGCCATAAGATTTAAAAAGAAATCATGTATAATGCAATTTTTCAAAAAAATATGAACCAATGATACCAATTAACATTTTATATCAATGTTTCCAATTATATCATTTTAAGCATGATTTTTCCCAATTGTGATATCAAATAAAATAAGTCATTACATATTATGATACCAACTAAAATCAATGAATTCAATTCAATGCATTTTAATGATTATCTTCTTATAAATATGATACCAATTAATAAACAATCAAAATCCATACTTTTCATTATATCAATGGAAACTTATGTCAATATACATGCATTTCATTTTCATACAATATAATACATGGCAAAATCATTTTCAATGTAAATCAAATAAGTAATCACATACATGTAATTTAACTCAATAAATATAATGTGATGCCAATTGATATGGAAAGGGGTTTAACTTTATGATTAAGGCATTTAATGATATCAAATGAACAATTGATACCAATAGGAAGTTAAATACATTGCCTAATCACTTTGTATGCTTAAAAAAATATTAACCAATTTAAAATATGCATACATACACAAAGAGGAAACGGTACCAATATTTATGTGAATACGGATTTTACCTTTACCGTTGCGATTCCTCATCTTTTTTAGCATTTGGGATCAATTTTGCAATTTTCTTTAAAGATCCATTCCCAAAACTCCCCCTACAAATTTATCAATTACACTTTGATACCCAAACTTTCTTGGGTCCATTGGGGTTAATTGTGATTCCTTGAGGAATCCATGCATTCTTAATCACATTCTTGTAAATGCATTCAAAAATTTTATGTCCCTTTTTATTACATGCATGACATGTGACATTTTCATTTATAACATTCTTAGCATGAGAATCAGATGCCTTAACAAAATAATTTTTAAAAAATTTTCTCTTAATGTAAGACCTATATCCTAATCCTTCTCTTTTAAATGTACATTTTTGGGATCCAATAAGCATGTTAAAATTTTTATGTCCCAATGTGAATTTGCTAAGTATGTTTTGCAAATCTATAACTTTTATGTTTAAGAAGACATTTTCATTCAAAATCGATTCGCAATCACATGTCTTAGAGCTAGATGGCATATTAGATATGGCATTTTCAAGTTTTAGCTTTTTAACCTTTAAACATTCATTTTCATCATTTAAGCATGCAATTTCTTTTTCATGTTTGGCCTTTAAGCAAATAATTTCATTATTTAAAACATGAATTCTATCCATACAACATGCATGATCATTTTTAAGTATAGCATGCTCATTTTTAACTAATTTTAATTTCTTTTTAAGCACATCACACAATTCTTTTAAACTATTAAAAGCATTAAGTAGATCATTATAGTCTTGAGAATTGTGTACCTCTTCTTATTCGCTTTCAAAATGGAAATCCTCATCCTCGATGGCCATAAATGCTATTAATTTATCTTTGACTTCGACCTCTTCCTCCTCGGATGAGCTTGAATCGTTATCGCTCCAAGTTGAAGTAGCTTTCATTGCATTTTTCTTTGATTTTCCTTTCATTATTCTCAATGGGCAATCGGTGGCTATATGACCCGGTTTGTTGCATTCATAACACATAATTTTCTTGTTCTTCCGCGGCCATTTTTCTTCTTTCTTTTCATCCGTCTTTGATTTTCCTTTAAGCTTTGCGGATTTGAGGAGCTTCTTTACTTTATTGGTGATGATTGCCAACTCATCATCACTATCCTCTTCTTCACTTGAGCTTGAGTCGTCTCTTTTTCTCGCTTTTAAGGCCAATGACTTTCTTGTCATTTTCTCATCTTCCTCCTTTTTATCCATCTTGATCTCCATTTCATACTCAAGCAATTTTCCGACCAAATCATCCATCTTTAAAGTATTTATGTCGTTTGCTTCTCTAATGGAGGAGATGTAGCTTCTAAATTCTTTCGGAAGTGATCTCAAGGTTTTCTTTACTTGATCGGATGTCCCGATGACTATTCCCAATGCGCCCAAATGATTGATGATAACCGTAAACCTCAAAATCATGTGATCAATTTCTTCCCCGGATTCCATCTTGAAATTATCCAATTCACACATGAACTGGTTGATCTTCGATTCCTTTACTTGGCTTGTGCCTTCGTTGACCATTTCTAATGACTTCCACAAATCATAAGCATTTCCACACTCCGGAAGTTTGTTTATTTGATCCCGATCAATGGCACATAAAAGTTGGTTGAGTGCCTTAGCAGTTTGTGAAGCTTGCTTTATATCCTCACTATCCCATTCTAAACTCGACTTCGGAATCTCAACCCCATTGCTATCCCTTTTTGTTGGCCCTTTTGCACCTCGTGTGATAACCAAATAAGATTGCGGATCTACGGTAAGGAGATAATTTAGCATTCTCATCTTCCAATAATTGTAGTCCGTTCTGGTGTAAAACGGAGGTCTAGTCGTTGAAAATCCATCGGCAAGATTTGACGAGTTGCTTGTAGAAGCCATGATCTATTCTCGGACGGTTAGGTCTTTCGTGAGAATACCTCGCTCTGATACCAACTGAAATTACCTACAAGCAATAGCGACAAACAATCTCTATTTCCCAATAGGGGTGAATTGGGTTATCGTTATAAGTGCGGAATTAAATAAATCTTTACCGATTTTTAGCTCTTATTACCAAATGGGCACTTAGGTCGATTTTCTCTATTTAGATTAATAACCTATATGCAACGGCTATATTACCGTTGAAAAAGTATACGTTAGGCCGGTATGCTAACCAGTATGAAGACCGGTATGGTTTGGCCTGGTTCCAGAATGTGTGCAAAATGAAGAGCTGACCGGAATGGAGACCGGAATGGAGACAGGTATGGATCTCCCTAGTTTCGGTAACTATGCACCATGAAGAGCTAGACCGGAATGGAGACAGGTATGGATATCCCTAGTTTCAGTAACTATGCACCATGAAGAGCTAGACCGGAATGGATCTCCATGGTTCCAAAAAGCATGCATAAGGCTTTCCTTGACCGGTATGGTCACCGGAATGACACCGGTATGCCGGTCTCAGACCAAAATACAGAGTAATGAAGGTTTTAAGGTATTTTATCATGATCCTAATGCATCTAAGTGATTGTGCATGCAATTTTATGCGCTTAGGCACTTGAATATTACAATTCACATTACAAATTAAATCATAAGCTAAGACTTCGCAATATATTCTTTAATTTGCCGCAAGTCTTCAAATTCTCGGTCTGCACCCCATATGCTTCAAAACTTTTTGTATTGCTTCGTGTTTGTACGTCGAAGTCTTCTTTCGCGTTGACGTCATCAAAATCCATTTATGCAACCAAGTCGCCAACAGTCAGGACTTGTGAAAAAAATAAGGGTAAAGTTGCGTATATCAGGACCATCACTCTATTTGGATTGGGAGCAGTGGGATTGGAAAAGATAAAAATAAACTAAAATCATAACAAAATTACTGTCATTGGAAAAGTTTTTATGAGGTGCTCAGGATCTCTCAGGACTTTGTGCTGATAGCTACACATTCATTATCATTTCATTAGCAGATGCTGGTAGTGAAAACAGTTTATCAGGGTCTATTGATAGGTATGTTTCATCATTCTTAGAAGATCTTTTTAGTTCCAACCTTTTTTCCCATTTCCTTTCTAAATCTTTTTTTTTTGGTTAATGCCATCTGCAAGTAGCTTTCTGGGTTCATTTATACGTTCATATCCTTCATTCCCTTGCACATCAAAATATTTTAGTCAAGACCAAACATATATGAAATTCTCTCTGTTTCAGGCTTTTGGTGTTTGCCCTTATTGTTTAGGCTTCCATAGTGCTGGCGTCTCATATGTGCGGCGCAACAATGAACAAACTTGTGCTGCAATGCAGTGACTATTTGGCTTATATACATGGCAGACTGCAGTAGAAGAGATTGAATAACCCAATCTTTATGATCCTTAGAACTTTCTTCATCTTCTTTGCAATGTTTTTTCTTTTCTTCTTGTTCACTATTGTTGTGTTGATTAGTCTTCAATTTCATCAAAGTAAAAATTTGATGCACAAGAGACCTTTACTATTCTTTGAAGTCATCTGAAATTCCACCTTCAAGTCAACAAAGTGAAAGGACATGGAAGTTGACTACTCATTATTCTGCAGGCTCTCTCACTTTGATAATGTTGTATTTCCTAACTGAATCTTTATGTCACCCATAATAATACTTGATTACTTATCCTTTCAGCATCTACCTTGGCGCGCACGCCCATACACTTCTTGTGAAAGAGAGTGAGAGGATTTTAATCTGTGATTATCATTTTATCTTACCAAATAAAATTTTTATATGACCTAAAGGAAACATTATTTACTATATAATGGCATGACCTGTAGAGTCCAGCTGCTGTTTTGTTGAGTCCAGCTACATGTGAAGCTGCCAGGAAGTTGCCATGCATGTTCTATGCATGAGGAAACTGTCATTCTACATTGAGGTGGTGATTGCCTAGAATCCAGGGAGTTTGAATTTTTGGTGAAACAAACAAAGGTGATGCCATGAAACAAGGAGTGAATGGTGGCAGAAAATCAGGAGCAAATGGTGGAGTGCACTATTCATTCATTGACATTTTGGGCTGGATGAGTGCTATAAATTCAGGGCAGTGTTTTAGGTTCAGGACACCCCAAATGAGTGTAAGCTCCATGGAGAGAGCTTGAGAGTGTTGTGTGTAAGGTTTTTGTATAGTTTCCATACTTGTATATATTCTTGGTAGTAATAGAGAAATTCGGTTTTTCCTCAATCACACTCTAAAGTGATCGGTGAATCATAAAAAGTGGTATCAGTAGCTTTGGTTCTTCATTGGGGTCGAAAAACCGAAGAACGGAGCTCGGTTCGAAAAATTCGGGTTCCGGTAAAGTTGTCAAAAATCAACTTTGAGCATATCATCAGCTAGTTCACGTTGAGACGAGCACGGTGGTATTTTTCGGTGATCAAACAGAGGTCCAGGGAGGCCCCACGCGCCGAGACTCGCAGCACGTGCCGCACGTGTGACTGGAGGTTGAAGACGCTGACATGGCCTCCACGTCAGCGCACTGTCAGCGCTGAGTCAGCGTACAGCCAGCGCCACATCAGCTTGCCACGTCAGCGTGACACGTCAGCCTCCATGTGTCTGCCACGTCAGTGAGCCGGTCCCACACTGCCACATCAGCACTATCACGTCAGCATCCTGGTAAATTTCATTTAGCCCCCTGAAGTTTTGAAATTTATAATTTTACCCCAGAACTTTTAGGAATTTACAAATCAGCCCCTGTGTCGGATTTAGACCAACGAAGTATCTATTCCATCATTTTCGACCATTCCGGACGCAACAGTAACCTCAGATTTATGAAATTCAGCCCCGAATTTAATCTATTTTCATTTTAAACTTTAAAAACTTAAAATAGAAATGGAAGATTCTCATTCTGGTGTAATGATTAAACTGGTTGCAACTAATTACTCCATCTGGAGACCTCGTATGATAGATTTTTTGAATTGCAAAGATTTATTTGATGTCATCGGGTTGAAGGGAGTGAAACCAGAGTCTGTTAAGGAGTATGACTGGAATAAACTCAACAAAAGAACTTTGGGTCAGATAAGGCAGTGGATCGGTCACAGTGTCTTCCACCACGTAGCATATGATTCAGATGCTTATGGGATGTGGATAAAACTGGAAGACATGTTCCAGGCCAAGACAGCTCGGAATAAAGCCCTGTTAATGAGGCGTTTGGTGAACCTGAAGCTACGGAGTGGAACTTCCGTTGCGGAACACACCAACAAGTTCCAAAGCCTGGTGAATCAGCTGTCTGCAGTAGACATGCAGCTGGGAGATGAAGTTCAAGCTCTCTTACTACTCAGTTCCCTTCCTGATAGTTGGGAGACATTGGTGGTTACTCTCAGTAATTCCGCTCCATGAGGTAAAGTTACCATGCCCATGGTAAAAGATGTCATGTCAAATGAGGAGTCCAGGAGAAAAGATATTGGCTCAGAACAGACAGAAGCCTTCGTCACAGAGACTTAAGGAAGACATCAAGGAAGAGACGGAGATAGAGTGAGAAGCACAACCAGGGGTAGATCCTCAGATGGAAGGAAGCCTACCTATAAGTGCTACCATTGTGGCATTGTAGGCCACCTAAAAAAGAATTACCGAAAACTGCAACGAGAGCAGAGAGAAGGAAATTACCAGCCGAAAAATGATGAAAGAGAGACACTGGTCGTTGTCCAAGCAGATGTAACAATATGCTCCATGCAGGAAGAGACATGTCTTCACAATGCAACCCAAGATGTTGAGTGGGTGGTAGATACTGCAGCATCATATCACGTCACTCCTCACAGAGATTTCTTCACAACCTACAAAGCGGGAGACTTTGGATCAGTGAAGATGGGAAATATCAGTTCCTCAGGTATAGTGGGAATGGGTGATATTCAGTTGCGGATAAATGTCGAGTGTACATTGACCTTGAAGGATGTCATGCATGTTCCAAAACTTCGACTGAATGTACTCTCGGGGATAGCTCTTGACAAACAGGGCTATGACAATCACTTCAGAAATGACACAAGGAGAATGACGAAAGGTGTCATGGTTGTTGCCCGAGGACATGCTTGCGGTGCACTATACAAGACTCATGTGAAGATTTGTGCAGACAGCCTCAATGTAGCTGAAAAAGAGGCTTCTCAAAATCTTTGGAATCAGAGACTCGGACACATGAGTGGGAAAGGGTTGTCTACCCTAAACAAGAAGGAGCTTACCAAGGATGATGCACGAGGTCCTTGCAACCACTACTCGATTGGTAAGCAACGCAGAGTCTCATTTGATTTCTTTTCAGAGAGAAGATCAGAGTTGCTCAATCTGGTGCACTCTGATGTTTGTGGTCCCTTGGAGGTTGATTCATTGGGCGATAACAAGTATTTTCTGACTTTCATTGATGATGCTTCTCGGAAAATCTGGGTGTATTTCCTCAAGACGAAGGATCAGGTCCTAGATCAGTTCAAGCTGTTCCACGCCACGGTAGAGCATGAAACAGGGAAGAAGCTGAAATGCCTTCGCACAGACGATGGAGGCGAGTACAGTTCCAGAGTGTTCGAAGCCTACTGCTGGAGACACGGGATTCGATATGAGAGAACTGTTCCATACACACCACAACATAATGGTGTCGCTGCGAGAATGAACCGCACCATTATGGAGAAAGTCAGAGGAATGATCAGTATGGCTAAGCTGCCAAAGCCATTTTGGGGAGAAACTGTTCGTGCTGCCTGTTACCTGATTAACAGATCACCATCTGAACTGTTGAACTTGGAGATTCCGGAGAAATTGTGGTCTGGTAAGAATCCCTCCTACACTCACCCTATAGTATTCGGCTGTTTAGCCGTTGCACGTGTATCCAAGGAGCTCAGGAAGAAGCTCGATGCAAGGACAACTCCATGTATATTCATAGGCCATGGAGATGAAGAATTTGGATACAGACTATGGGATCCGAAGGTGAAGATGGTCATCAGAAGCCAGGAAGTAGAGTTTCTTGAAGACCAAACAATTGAAGACATTGAAATGCCCAGAATGTCTTCCAATTCCAGTGCCAACAGAAATCCAGACCCAGCACCAGCACAATTGGCCACATATATGGTGCACGAGGAAATTCCAAAAGCAGAACCAGAAGAGGCAAATAGAGATGTTGAGCAGAGGGAGACACAGCCTGTTCCATCGGAGATTACAGAAGAGAGTGTTGAGCAGGGGGAGCCGCAACCTACTCCACTAGAAGCTACAAGATCATTCACAGAGATGGATGATGACAAATCTCCTGAAACCAGTGGACCTCAGACAAGAAGATCTGAGCGAGACATAATTCCATCAACCAGATATCCGGGATCCGTATATATTCTGCTTACTGATGAGGGGGAGACAGAGAGTTTCTCACAAGGCAAGAATGCACTGAGGAACAAATGGGTGAAGAAACATAACAGAAGATTACTGTGCAGAGACACAGCCGACATGTCAAAGGAACAGTGATCAGGACAAGCTAGAGCTGTGCAGAGACATAGCCAGGATAGTTGTCAGATGAAGATTGTTTCGGATGCAGCTGGAGGGGGAGAATTGTAGAGTCCAGCTGCTGCTTTGTTGAGTCCAGCTACATGTGAAGCTGCCAGGAAGTTGCCATGCATGTTCTATGCATGAGGAAACTGTCATTCTACATTGAGGTGGTGATTGCCTAGAATCCAGGGAGTTTGAATTTTTGGTGAAACAAACAAAGGTGATGCCATGAAACAAGGAGTGAAGGGTGGCAGAAAATCAGGAGCAAATTGTGGAGTGCACTATTCATTCATTGACATTTTGGGATGGATGAGTGCTATAAATTCAGGGCAGTGTTTTAGGTTCAGGACACCCCAAATGAGTGTAAGCTCCATGGAGAGAGCTTGAGAGTGTTGTGTGTAAGGTTTTTGTATAGTTTCCATACTTGTATCTATTCTTGGTAGTAATAGAGAAATTCGGTTTTTCCTCAATCACACTCTAAAGTGATCGGTGAATCACAACATGACCTATACAGAAATAAGGTAGCATGGCCATCGCAACATATTTAGAATACATATAAAAAACAGAAACTCTATGGAATGTCAATTGTCAAGTATAAGTTACAACACAGAGAAATTCCTAAAGAAAAAAAATGACAAGAACCTTCTGAAAATTGTTTGTATAAAGAAATTGTTGTGTCTGTCTCCCCTCCAAAAAAGATTTACATATGTGCAAAGGCGAAACCATGTTCGGCATCAATTAATTTGGAGTGTAGTAGAATTAGATGGTGATTAGATAAAACAAGCAAGGAAATAGGATTTGAATATCCAAGCTTTTATGAGTTAAAGCTTCAGCAATGAAGACGGTCCTCTAGAGCAAGGACTCGTTCACCAGAACTCTATGAATCCATGAATGCTCGGACAACATCATCAATTGGAGCTCGGCATATCGGACACTTTCCACTGCTCCATTGCAACTCATGGGCACATTGGAGACAAGTGCACATATGTCCACATCTGTACAACATTAGATAATTTTGCTGATAAGATGACTACTTTACTTTCTATGCTAAAAAATGGGAATTCAAATAGAGAAATGATAGTTAGCTTGGGTTCCAAGCTAGGGCACAAACCTATACAAAAACGAGTCCACCTGCATTTCATAGCAAATGCAACAGCTACGTTTCTTCAGTGCCCCGTCAAGTGAATTATTCCCCTCCTTCCCTTTTACTGTAACAACAATTGTCATTGACGTTACTTAATGATGAAGATTAAACAAAGAAGACGAATGGAGCTACTTTTTCTAAGAAATGTGAATTCAGTGTCCCCGAGTTCACCTGGATGAACTTCCTGCTGATTGGATTGGTGCAATTTCACTTTCATTTCCATGCAACTATGTACTGATTTCCTCAGCTCAGACATCTCACGGTGAAGTTGTTCGATTTGCGCTCTTAAATCATAAATGAGTTCTCTTTCCTGCAAGGAGTCAAGCAAAATGATTATATATATTGAACAGGAAGTAAAAAAAGTTTCAGCTAAGATCAATATAGATTGATAAAATGAAACTCACTATTGATATGCGATTTGTAGAGGAAGAGGACTGCCAACTATCTTGATAGTAAGCTTGAGATGGTAAAGGTTGGGGTGAAGATCTAGATCTAACTGGATCAGTCTCATCTCCAACATCTTGATAACTCCATGTTTGTATAGTCGATGGAGAAGTCAATAGCACAGATGGTGAGGATTGATCAAAATCACTTGCTTCATGGAACAGAGGACTTATTGGAATCTGTTCTTCTTCTTCTTCTTCTTCTTCTTCTTCTTCTTCTTCTTCATCTTCCTCCTCTTCCTGTTCCTCATCCTCTTGTTGTTGTTCTGGTTCTTGCTCTTCTTCTTCTTCGACTACTATTGGTTCATTTACTTGTTCCACCAGACCTCTTTCTTCTGCTTGTTCTCCTTCTTGACTAGCTACTGAATGCACACGTCTTTGTAGGTGAGCCAACAGCAATTGGCCTATTCTCTCTTGACTCATTTCCTCCTCTTCTTCTTCTTGATAGGCTTCTAGTTCCGTTTGTCTTTCTACATGAGAGGTCATCAATTGGTCCATTGTCTCGCGGAAGTCACTAGTAAGAAAAGTTGATACTCTTCTTCTACATGCACAAATTGGCAATTCAAGTTCTTGCAATACAGAATTATGAGACTTAGTGTAATAGAAAGTTTTATCTTCTAAGCCAAACTTTTCTTCAATAATGAGGATATTATAATCAATCTATGTCATTCACTGATGATAATTACCATCCATCCCAGGATTTTGATCCAAGCTTAACGCGTCAGGATTTTAATTGTGATTAATGACCATAAAAAGCTAGCTCTTGTTGCAAAACACAGCATTCAAATATTCTCCGAAACACATATTATTTATTACTCTTGCAATAAAAATCTTGTTTTGCTTCCATTAGAGTTGTATGTCTGTGTGTGCTTGGAGGAGAAGAAATAAAGAATTATATCAAAAGCCATACCTTTCAAGAAGTTGGCGTATCTCCTCTTTCTCCGAGCTGCTATTAAGCATCTCCTGGTACCATGTTTGCCTACGATCTTCCCAATAGCTACGTGGGCGAGATATTTCACTAATCCAGTCATAATTGGTTTCTAGAAATTGGTCCTGAAAATAGGCCTCTTCTTCTTCTTCAGCAAGCTCATTCTCATCCCAATCATTCAAGGATGCTGTTGTTTCTGCATTTTCCTGTGAATCAACGCAGAGCTGCTGCTGCTCATTGGCCTCTTGTTCATCTGCCATTTCATTTGCATTCTGACCACCCAAGGATGCTGTTGGTTGTGATTTTTCTTGCGATTTACCATGAATATGCTGCTCTTGTTTCCTTTCATGGTCTTCTGCTATCTCACTGCTTTTACCCTTCCTTCCATTCAAGTATGTCAACGTTTCAGCAGTTCTTTGTAGATCAAGAAATCTAGTCTCCATGTTAGTTCCTTTCTGTGTGGCATCATCTTTTGGACTGGCTTCTTTCTGATGATCTGAGGTAGTCTCCATGCTAATTCCTTTCTGTGTGACATCAATTTTCGGACCACCTTCTTTCTGATGATATTCAATTGTTTGTGACACAGATTTTTCTTTTGAGGCTGTACTCTCTCTCCCACCGGTACTAGCTTTCTGAAGATGATTGTCTTCTCTTAGCCCACTGGCAGTGGAAGAATCCTCCAAATGTACAGTGTTATTATCCATCTCCGGATGGGGGTTTCGCGAAGTAGTTGCATTCTGGGCCGTGGCTCCATGCTCAGCACCAGGACTAAATTTCTCCCTGGATTGTTTGACATTCATGTGAACAAACAGTAGCAAACAAATTTCTCCCAGCATATAATAGAGCTGAATGTTTTAGAAATCAAAACAACAAGGTTCAGCTAATGCTTCACATTTATCATTTCTTTGCTGTTCAATTATCAGTTTTCTATATCAAGAATCTACTAAATTACTCTCCTGAGTACTAAATCATTATTGTTGCAGACCTGTACACTGTTGTATTAAATCCTAAGCTTATGTTGATGATTCTTCAAGACCAGAAATGGTAAAAGATTGCATTATCTACCTGAGATGCCTGATTGCTGACCTATGTGATGAATGGTTAAATGATCTTAAACCAACTGATTGTGATGACTGTTGATCTCGAATTGCAATGCCGCGACGTAGAAATCTGAGCCTAAGCATTGCCTGCATATCAATAACAGGAAACATCAGTTGAATACATGTGTCCAAATGGTAAGAAATTAAGTACATAGAACAATGTACAATTCATCAGTTTTGACCTGAATGCGTCCGCGGTGAGTGAATCTTGAAACTGCTTGACGCTGTCCCAATGAATCAAGCTCTCTATGCCTCTCGCGCTCAAGCTGCATAAGCAAATCAGTAAAAGCTTGCCTCCCTCTAATTTTTGGCGAACATATTACTCGCGAAAAGATTATGTTCTCTCTTTGCTGCTCTCTTTGCTCAGCCTGATCAGTCACAGCTGAATGCCTGCGCTCTCTTGAAGGCGATTCGCAATGACTAGTACCTGCATCGTGATCATTAGTATCATCACTTGCACTCGACAGCCTCTTGATTATATCAGAAATTCTGACTCTTTCACTTTCCACAGCATCCGAATTTCTCCTAGTTTGTGGCTCACTTTGTGCAGTTTTACAAGACTGAGGCCCCCAATCTGCAAGAGAATCTTCATTATTAGACCGATCCCCGTCTCTCTCGTGAACAGAATCCTCCATTTCAGATTCTCTAGATGCTTCACTGTCATTGTTGCCAATTCCTGCACTTGTCCTGCTCGAAATTGACACAGGGTTCATGGAATTATTCAAACTGTTTGATCTGTTTAGCCTTTTTTCCCACATCTGCACAAGCGAAGACGCTCCGCGATTACCCACTGCTCCTGAATCAGATTCAGCCTGCGGGTTTTGCATGTTTCGCAAGCTCTCTTTCCTGGGATTTGATGATGATGATGATGATGATGAAGCTGAAGCTGAAGCAGAGGAAGCCATAAGCTCTGTTTCTCGGGCCTGTCTCGCCTCCCATTTATCCAAAATCCTAGACTGCCTTGAGCTCATGACTAAACAACCATTACCATTATCACCATCATCACCATCATCACCAGCCCTGTAATTTTTCTCATTGCTTTTGTTGTCGTTACTGTTCCCCTGTTCTTTAGCATTACCATTACTCGCCTGCTCTTTAAGAACCCAATAATCAACGTTCTTATGCGAATGTTTCTTCGAATTCTCATCATCTTCATCAGTAGAAACCGTTATGCAATTATGAAAATGGTCTCTTCCACTCACCAACTCTTTCAAATTCTTCTCAAAGGCAGCGGCTCTTTCATTGGTCTCTCTGCATCGCACTCGCCTGTTACGGTCTTTCAAAACACAACCAAACGGTGATGAGGAAACGATTTGGACTTGTGAAAACGCCATTTCGAACCAGAGAAGAAAATAATTAAAAAATAAATACTAAACACACTACAAAAAATCCCAAATGAATATGAAAAAGGCCATTGTTTGAGATTGGAGGAATCAATTTTTCACACAAAAACAGAGTGCTCTGTTAATGTACGATTGAAAATGATTGGTTTGGTTATAAGGTTGTGAATAATATACCAACAAAACTTGGTCCATATTTGTTTTCATTTGCTAAAATTAGAGCTCGTTTTGCTGTAACTGAAACAGAGGAGAGAGAAAAATTCTTCTGGGGTTGTATTGTCTTGAAAAAGATTGAACAAAAAACAGAAAGAAAAACAGAGACAAGAGACAGAGATTGTGGAAGGTGAAGGAGATTTTTGTCTTTGTGTGTTAATTCAATGCACGACTGAAACAAAATATGAGATTCTCATGAAATTTCATACTCTCGGCATATTTACAATTTGGTCCCTATTCCTATAACATTTGGTGTAAGTATTGTATATTTTGAGAAATATGTACTCAAGTCCTTAATATTTAGCCCAATGGATGTGGTTTGTTGTCTGGCTTACAACTTATTTGTCAGGTCTTGAATTCGAGTTCATGAGATGTATTTTTTTATAAGAGACTGAAATAATTAGGGGTTTTACTTGCCCCGCTTAAGTTCGAATCGGATGGTTTAGCGGTTAAATTTTCAACGTTTCTTAAAAACTCGTTAATTTTTAAAAAATTAAATACTTAGGCAAGTAGAAAAGCTCTTTGAATATTATAAAAACGTAATATTTTAAGTATTTTAATTTATGTCCTATGTAATATTAAAAATATATATATATTATTTGAAATAAATTTTAGATTTCAAAATTTCAAATTTAAGATAAAGTTTGATTTTTTTTTTCCAACTATATGAAAAAGTTTATCCTTTAGGTGAAAATTCAAAAATATAAATACTAATGATTGAATCAAAGCACATTTAAATTTCAAACTAAAAAAATTTGCAGCGCCTTATTAGGTTTATATTTTAACTCACTTTTAATTCTTATAATAAAATTTATTTGAAAAAACTCAAATATTTTTAATTTTTAATTTTTTTTTCCCAGTGTAGGCGATGGAATCAAACTAATGAAACTATATAGAACGTTGGCACGAAGCCGTAAAATGATACTATTATCTTCAAAATATTTTAAATTACTCACAAACCCGTAACTTTTAGGGGTTTAAGTGTCACTTATTAAAGTGTTATGGATTGAAGTGTTAAATTTATAAATACAAGGACTAAATGTCAATAACCAAAACTAAGTGGGATGTATAATGATTTTTGTAACACTTATATGTATCTGGAAAATATATATATATATATATATATATATATATATATATATATTTATTATTATTTATTTATTTATTTATTTATTTATTTTCCTTTTGTCCTTTATTTTTTTCAAATACACATATTTGTGCTAAAGATTATACACATATTATTGTTGAAATAAGATTAAGAGTGTGAGATTTGCAAGAGTTACACATACTATATGTGTAAATTGCATATTTAATGCTTTGAATTGACTAATTTCAATGGCTTTAATTGGGTTACCATGTCCACATTTTTTGCCTTGATTCTAGTATTAATTGCCATTTTGCATCTTTTGTTTTTCAAAATGAATGAGATAACTCACTTGCCTAATATAAGGGTCTTTCACCACTGTTATTATTTGATTTTTAAAATATTCATATTAAATTTTATTTGTATACAAAGACAACATATGAGTTCAACTATAATTTCAGATAGTGTATCATAATGTTAAAAAAATTATATATTCTATTTGTTTCGTCGTAAATTAAATATTTTCCATAAAAATCATTTTTCGAAAAGGAAAGTATTTCTTGATATTTGATTATCCACTAGAAATATTTTTCGGAAAGTGTTTTAAGATATTTGGCGCGTTCAATATTTTTTCGGAAAATACTTTATAGTGATTAGAAGTGAGTTATAAAAGTTTTCGGGAAAAAAAATTATTTTTCAAAAAATGAATTATAAATTTATATTCCTTGAGTCACTTTCTGAAAAAAATAAATATATATATATATATATACTTTTCCATTGACCAAAAAACACTCAACATTAACTAAGTTTTTCATAAATATTACAAACGCTATAAATGGATAAAATGTTTTCTACAAAAAAAAAAATATGGCGAAACAAACTTAGTAGGCTTGATTTTATGTGTATAATTTTTTTTTTTTTTGAAATCATTGGAAATTTCACCGCCAAATCATTTTTTCCGGGCTTAAGCAGAGCAGGTAAAATCTCCGACTGTCTCAAATTATTACAAAAAATATATTCCCTAAATTCGAATCCAAAATTCGCCACCAAACTACGTATCTCGAAGACTTTAGGTAAAATAATGTAAAGTTGCGTCTGCAAAATGTGTTGTATCTACGAGACAATTACGCAATTTAGCGGAATCAAATGAAAGACAATGTCAAAAGTGTTGGACTTCGAAGGCCTAAAATTACATTACAGTACACACCCTAGGGCCTAGATTGCGAAAACATATATATACATTAAAAAATCAACTTAAGTGACTAAATTCGTACAATAATAAATTAATAATAGTCTATTATTATTATTATTATTATTTTAAATGAAGTGTCATGAGATATAATATTAATACTCATCCACAAACTCGTAATTATTTGTCCGATATAGATTTTGAGATTACGATTTTTAACTCTTTATGTTAAACAATTTTATTTTTAGATATTGTGTTCTTTATTTATTGTTTTCGATTAAAATATTTGTTTATTTTTATGATTAAATTAGAAATTTTATATTACATTGATAAAGATTGGTAATGAAAAGTAAAACTTACTAATAAAGTTTGGTATTTACAAATTCGTATCAAACTCTGTTGACGGCGGATTTTGGTCTCAAGGGTAATATGAGTTTTTTACTCCCGAGACAATCATCCCTCAATAGTGAATTTGTTCGGTTATGGGGGAACCGAAAGTAAACTTAGCAAAAGACAGATAAATACGCCAATCGACAGAGAGGTTTAACGTGGTTCGGTGGATCTTCCACGGGCACAAAAATGATGATACTTTTATTACTCAAATACACTTCTCAGCTCTGCTTCTTGCTTTTTACAAGTCTGATGGTAATGATTCTGATGATCCTTTACACACACTCTACCCTCCTATTTATAATAACGGAGAAATCAGATTCTTTCTAGCATAATGATTCACAGTTGAAACAATCTCATTTTCCTATGAGGATTCCTAATCCAAAACTGACTTCACTTCATTTATCCTATCAGGACACTGACTTATCAGTTTCCGTGTGAAAGTAGGATAATTTTATCCATTTTCCCCGTAGAAATAGGATGTCTTTATCTTCTGGGCATGCTTCGCCATCTGGTCGGTCTAGACATGGTCGGTCATTATGGGCTTCTGAGCTGAGAATGCTGTCGCCGAGCTGATAGTGCCCGGTCACTTGGTTCAAAGTGGTCGGTCCCCCATCGTCAAATGATCGGTCTCTTATTCATGTGGTCGGGTAGTCATTTAATGATTTCGACCAAGATGGGAATTGCCCATTTTACCCCTGCCGTGCCGCTTAACTATCATAGGGCCTTTTTACACCGCCAACATTTGTCCCCTAGTTCTTGGTTCCAACGAGTATGCGAGTTGGTGCCGGGAACTATAAAAGGAATAGTTTTTTTTTTGCTGGCGTGCTACCATAATGTCCTCGGTTCCGAATGTAGTGCTCGGCTTTGACTCATTTCCATTGTCAAAACAAAACCTTTCACCGCCTTTTCGGGCGCTTCTTTCTTGAGACGCGCAGTCGTCACATCTGCAATAAATGCCCATCAAATCATTTTTTAGGGTTTTACCCCCAACCAGACACTTGTCGAGCATCTGTCTGTTTCCCGCCAAAAGTGAACAAGATCAACCGTCCGCTGCTAGCACCTAAATACGTCCGATCCCAACCGTTCATCATCTTTTTGGAATTGCTTCTGAAGTCGACACCTGACGCACATCCGAGACTCTATTATGATCCGACGGCCAGAATTATTCCGACGTTGTAATGAGAAGGTGAGTTGAATATCCTTGCATCTGTTTGGCAAAATTTCATCAACTTCAAAATTCCTCTTCCCTTCGGCTACGAAACGTCTGATTTAGTTTTACTCAAAGCTTCTCAACGTGTTCGCCATTTCCCGAGCAGAGATCAAGTAAGTTTCCCGAACGACCTTCCTCTTCTCCTTTTTTTCTTGCTTGCTGTGCTTTTTGTTGTAGATTTCATGGTTTTTGTCGGATGTTGCTAGGGTACTTAGAACTTCATAGATTTAGTTTTTCCTGGAAACTTTAGGATAACTTGCGAACCCTTGGTCGTTTTTCAAGAATATAGTTGTAGACTGACCTTCCCCTTTTATTTTTCGGATGCCAAGGATGTCTGACGACAGTTCTTCCCCTGAAGATTGATGATTTCCGCCTTCTGCCATTGTCTTTTTCGTGAATTGTTTTTTGTTGAAAGTTTCCCACAGACGGCGCCAACCAACTGTTGACGGCGGATTTTGGTCTCAAGGGCAATATGGGTTTTTTACTCCCGAGACAATCCTCCCTCAATAGTGAATTTGTTCGGTTATGGGGGAACTGAAAGCAAACTTAACAAAATACAGATAAATACGTCAATCGACAGAGAGGTTTAACGTGGTTCGGCGGATCTTCCACGGGCACAAAAAGGATGATACTTTTATTACTCAAATACACTTCTCAGCTCTGCTTCTTGCTTTTTACAAGTCTGATGGTAATGATTCTGATGATCCTTTACACACACTCTACCCTCCTATTTATAATAACAGAGAAATCAGATTCTTTCTAGCATAATGATTCCCAGTTGAAACAATCTCATTTTCTTATGAGGATTCCTAATCCAAAACTGACTTCACTTCATTTATCCTATCAGGACACTGACTTATCAGTTTCCGTGTGAAAGTAGGATAATTTTATCCCTTTTCCCCGTAGAAATAGGATGTCTTTATCTTCTGGGCATGCTTCGCCATCTGGTCGGTCTAGACATGGTCGGTCATTATGGGATTCTGAGCTGAGAATGATGTCGCTGAGCTGATAGTGCCTGGTCACCTGGTTCAAAGTGGTCGGTCCCCATCGTCAAATGATCGGTCTCTTATTCATGTGGTCGGGTCGTCATTTAATGATTTCGACCGAGATGGGATTGCCCCTTTTACCCCTGCCGTGCCGCTTAATTGTCATAGAGCCTTTTTACACCGCCAACAAACTCTATTCGCTCGGGTAAGTATTGATGAGTTGGATATGTGTGTTTGAGATATTAAAATATATATATGTGTGTGTTTTTAATTATATATTCACGTGTGGGCTTTTCTTTTTTTTTTTTTTAAAAAAAAATAATAAATAATTAAAAGATTTAGAAGTGTCAAAAATGGTGCAACTCTTACTAGACCCAATTACAATTGGACTGGACCTTGTAGGAGGGTCCATCTTCTAACAATATGGGCCTTGCCTGACCGAGCAGCCCGTTTTAAAAGCAACTGGCAAGCGCTGATTCAAGAAAATAAGAAAAACAGAAAGAAATGGCGTGGAGTGCAACGATGATCGGAGCGCTGCTGGGATTAGGAACCCAGATGTACTCCAATGCACTTCGCAAGCTTCCTTATATGAGGCGTATTTCTTCTTCTTCTTTGTTATTTTTTTATTTCCAAAATTGGTTATAATAAACCCTAACTCCTACTCTGTGTTTGTTTAATTGATTGCAGATCCTTGGGAACACGTTTTGGGAATGGGATTGGGGGCGGTTTTTGTGGACCAGTTGGTCAAATGGGATGCTCAGCTGCAGCAAGACCTTGACAAAATGCTCGATAAGGCCAAGGCTGCCAACGAGCGCCGTTATTTCGGTATTACATTTCTTCCTTTTCGATTCTATTGATATTCTGGGAATATTAGATACTTAAAATATCCCCAAAGGCCCCGTTGACATTCAAAGGGTGTGTTCGGTAGAGAGTGTCAAAAAACAATCTCATGTTGTGCGATTATGGTTTTGTTAATGCTAGCATTAACTTACCCGTTTGATGGAGTGTTAAAACCCTAGCGTCAATGCTCCACCAAACGGGCCCCTAGCATATTTTTTGAAGATGTTATTAGAAATGATGGATATTGGATGCATAAAAAAATTGGACCTTTTGATGTTTTGATTCAGGTTTTCCTAGAAAATTGAATGTTAAAAGTAAAGTTTTTGTGGATGATCAACTTGTGATTCCTTATGGTATTTATTGTAATTCGTCAAAAAAAAATGTTATGAGATTAGGAAAAATTGGAATGTGATTGCATTCATAAGCTAAGTTCAAGAATGAGCCCATGAGTTCAGTAGGATGAAGGTGCAGCCATAATTTAGCTGGGATTATCCACCCTGAGACGAAATAGATGATTTTGGACAGCGGATATAGTTAGTGATAGATAGTGACTATGTTTGGATTGTTTCACACTGATGTTCCTATAAGTGAAAACCTTTTTAAGGGTGTAATTTTACTTTGATTCACATGTAATATTATGGCATTTAGATACATGTAAAGAAAGTCCCAAGTTACTGGAATTACCCTAACTCATGAGCAGCCCAAAAAGGCTCGTTCCAATAATAAAAAAACTGTTCGGCGGAGTAGAAAGAAATGATCAATGTTTTCCTTCTCATTCTTGGCTTCTTGCACATCACACACATTTGAGAGAGAATACATATTTGTTTTAATCTTTGGATTAGACGGTTAGACCACAATTATGGATACTTTGTGTTTGATTTTTTCCAAGATAGTTTTTGTTTTTTTTTTGGACCTTTGCCTTCCATATCATGTGAGAGGGCAAAGCAGGACTTCAAGGTTTCGACTGTGAAGATTTTAGATTTTGAACTGCTTTTATGGAAATGTTAATGTTTTCAGAACAGGACCGGTGATCTAAAAGGTTCAATGGATCACTCGTTCAATCGGTTGAATTGTTCCGAAAAAAACTGGCAAAATTGGTTAACATCATAAATAATTTTATTCAATTAAAAAATATAGAAAATATTAAATTTTAGTTTTTGGTTTTAAAAATTGGGGAAAAAAATTGAACTAGTCCGGACCGGTTTTTTTGAAGACCGGTTTTTAATGCTTAACCGGACCAGACTCACGGCTGGTATAATTAGAAGGCAAAAGAGTTGCATAAAAGGTTGAAAGTAGTTCAAATGAAACTGTGAAACCAAAATACCAAGTCTAGGTAAAGAGCTTGGCAAGACTCACTGTGTTAGTTCAGATTGGTCAGTTGTCCAATCAAAGAACTGGACTGTTTTGGGATCTGAGTTACCAGCTTGAGTTTCCATATCCTAGTCTGATAACTATGCTTGCATGTACCTTTGTGTTGCCTATTTCTGTATGTTTGTGTGCACTTGTATATGTAATTTATCACAAATATTACATCTAGATGCTGTTGGAAGATCTTAAGTTTCTCTTCCTTTTTGGTTTGTCTCATGGCTTTGTTTTGCAAATATGAACAAGTTTCTTTCAACTGCAATTCGAGCAATATATATCTTTCAAATTTTAGTTACATAGGGCACTAATACTTTGTCCACTTTAAAATCCTTGCATGATCTGTGTAAGTTATCATTTAGCAAAATGATGATGAAAGCTAATTGTTCTGTTACTGATTACCTCACACCCTTTTATTACAGGAAAAAAAAGTGCACACATCATGATTTTTATCTCAACTATTTTTTTTCATTTGCAGACGATGATGATGAATAATGCTTGTCTGGCATCTCCAAAGAAGATTTTCGTTTTTCAGAATATGTGGCCTTCAAAGTAAATGTCATGGCTTGTTAAGCTTGTTTGCATGTTATATCTGTTTCTTTTTAAGGTAATAATTTTTAAGTTTGTCGGACATGCTGCGTTTGTTGGCTGAACATGCTAATGCAATACATTCCGAAATAATTTGAAGGAAATGAGGGATTTTTCTGTCTGTAATATCGTGTTCAATTCTCTAAGCCCATGCTTTGTACATATGTACTTTGTGCAGATTAAAGGAAAATGCATAATGCATGTTTCAGTGCTAGGTGTATGCATAGTTGATTTAGACTGGTGTCATTATTTGGTATTTGTACTACTGCTATGTATTTCTTTAACAAGCTAGACATTTGTATGTTTAGATAAAGTGGCATGGCATTTGATTCCTACTGGCATAGTTGCAAGCTTCAATTGGGATTTTAATCTCAAACTTCGCCATGGAGCTTTGTACTTGGAGGACATGGCAGTAGGGTTTGTTCTTGCATAATTCTCACTAGTAGCTTCGGTTTAGTTTGCAAGGACATATTTCAACTCTTCCAGATGCAAGAATTACAATTCCAAAAGATAATACAAGTGGCCAAAATTGTGATAGCTCTAGGAAAAGATAAATTATTATAACACCATCATTGAAATGGAAGTTATTTGCCCAAAATATACTAAACAAAAGACTGATCAAACCAGTGGTACTCTGCCTTTTGAAATCAAACCTCAATGCTCTGAAAATGTAATTGCATCAGTTATGTATAAGGATCTATATGAACCTTGTGGAAATCCACAATCCTGTTGTTAAATACATCCAGGAGGAGATCACAAACTTGCCGCGATGAGGGTCTCTCCTGGGGGCTGGTTTTTGTGCACTGCAGTGCTATTTCAAGCACTTGATATGCAGCGCATTCTTCTCCAGGTAAGAGAGGTTTCATTTGATCATCAAGTAACTCCTCCCGAGCAGAGCCTGACTTCTCAATATGAATCTCAACCCATCTCACCATGTCCATTTCCACGCCAAATGTTGCATCAGTTGGCATTTTTCCGGTAACAATCTCCATCAGCACGATCCCCATGCTGTAAACATCACACTTCTCTGTTGCCTTGAGTGAATAAGCATACTCTGAAAGCAGAATGAAACGTTAGATAAGACCAATATGACATGATAAACTCGATACAACAATTTTAAGCAGAAACAATTTTATTACCTGGAGCAATGTAACCATAAGAACCAGCTAACCACATGTTTGATTCTGTGTTCGAGTCGTAATCCTCAACGAGAGCTTTTGCTAGCCCGAAATCCCCCAGATGCGCCTCCATGTTGGAATCAAGCAATACATTGCTTGATTTGATGTCTCTGTGAATGATCTTGGGTACACAATCATGGTGGAGGTATTCCACTCCCTGAGCCAATCCCACTGCTATCTTTAGCCTTGCCTCCCAGTCAAGGCTCTTCTTCGTCTTGATATTAACTGGCTGATTGTGCAGCCAATCCCACACGCTCCCATTCTCCATGTACTCGTATATCAATAGATTTGAACCTGCTCCCTTTCTGCAACAATACCCCATCAATTTGACTAGATGACGGTGCCTTATCCTCCCCAGCGTCTTAACTTCTCTGAAGAAGCTTTTATTCAACAGAAGATCATCTTTGCAGGAAATTTTCTTGACTGCTAATGTTGCTCCATTGGACAGTTCAGCTTTGTAGACCGTTCCAGATCCTCCTGAGCCAATAATGAACTCGTCGCTGAGATTGTTTGTGGCTTCCATGATGTCATCCCATTTGAAATCTCGCTTTGCAGCTTGGAAGAGTAGCCTTCGCTGTGCTTGGGAAGAACTGGAAGAGGAAGTATAGTTCACTTCACTGCTCTTTCTGAGAAATTCTCGCTTGCGTTTAAAGAAGAGGGTGACTACAGCTATCAACAGAGCAATTGCAGATAATGTAGAAATCACTGAGATCACCACCACTAATGATGCACTTATTGTGGACTGATGCTTGTCAGACACAAGGCCTTTGCAGCGATCAAGAGGGCTACCACAAAGTTGTAGATTTCCTTCAAATGCCTCCGCTGGCCAATGAGAGAACTGCTTGCTCAATTTGCCTTGAAGATTGTTATAAGATAGATTAATTTTTCCCAAACTTCTCATCTCAGCGACTTGTGAAGGGACCTCTCCAACAAGTTGATTGTGAGAAAGATCAAGCTCTTCGAGCTTTGCCAGAGTCCCAATAGAAGGCGGGATTCGGCCAGAGAGATTGTTGTAGCTCAAGTCTAAATTGCTTTGAAGGTTCTGCAGTTGTCCAATCTCATAAGGTATTTCACCATTCAAGCTGTTATGCGACAGCCGAAGCTCGTACAGCTTGCTTAGCTTCCCAGTAGCAGAAGGGATTGGCCCGGAAAGTAGATTCCCATTGAGTTTTAAAACATTAAGCGATGCCAGATTACCAAGTTCGTCAGGAAGACTTCCATTAAGCATATTTCCATCAAGAGAAAGCACAAGCAACTTGGAACAATTGAATAGTTCTCTAGGAAGAGACCCAACAAATTGATTGAAGGAAAGCTTAAGCTCTCCCAACTGAGGTAAAGTGCCAAGCCATGAAGGAATTGGTCCCGAAAGAAGATTATTGTTGAGATCAATATGGCTCAGTTTCTTGCACAACAAAAGCTGAGTTGGTATTGGACCAGTGAGTGAATTGCCCGAGATGTCTAACAGAGACAATTCACGGATTTTTCCCAATGTCCATGGGATTTTCCCACTGAACTTGTTGTTTCCTAATCTTAATCTCTCAAGAGAAAGTGAATTTCCGAACTGGGGAGGAATCTCATGATCAAATTCATTGTTTGTCACATCAAAAGAAAGAAAAGAATGCGAGCTACACAATGCAGCAATGCTACCATTCAATCTGTTCCTAGAAAAATTAATTCTGGTCAGGTTTCCTAGATTAATCAGTGAACCAGGAAGATTACCTTCAAGAGAATTGTTGTAAAGCATGAGCTCCTCCAGAACCTGCAAGGCCCCGAAAGTCGCCGGAATCCCACCAGAAAAATTATTGTCCGCCAAATCCAGGATGGTTAGTTGATGACAGTTACCCAAACTGGCGGGAATTTGACCAACAAATTCATTTTGCCTCAAGTGAAGAAAATTCAAATCTTTTAGCCTCCCAATGGTCGTGGGAATCTCCCCACTAAAACGATTTCCAAAGAAATCAATCCATTTCAAGCTTGAACAATTGCCAATCTCTGTAGGGATCTTTCCAGACAACTGATTTTCGTATAGATACAGAAGTTCAAGCTTCCCAAGCATTCCAATTTCTTTAGGCAAGTTGTCCTGGAAATTGTTATGATACAGAGCGAGTTCTTGAAGATTGCTGAGATTAGATATGAATGGAGACATTGAACCCACCAAGCTGTTGTTGTGAAGATACAGATGAGTCAATCCAACAAGCTGGTAAAGCTCAATAGGAATTGATCCATTTAGCGTATTGTTGGACAAATCAAGCTGCTTCAGTGACTGACACTGGCTCAATTCAACGGGTATCTCCCCAGAAAGTTGAATTTCCGCTAGAATCAATGTCTCCAAGCTGGTTGCATTTGAACAAATTCTTCTGGGAATTGAACCAGAAACATTGTTGTTTGATAAAACCAAATAAACAAGCTGACCCATATTGCCAAATCCTCAGGAATTCCTCCAGTGAGCTTGTTCATCGACAAATCAAGACTCTGAAGATTACCCATCTTGGCAAAAGACCTTGGGATTGCACCTTTTAGTTTGTTCCCCATCAAGTTTAAGTACCCGAGTTGACTCAGTTCACCGAGTTCACTCGGTATCTCCCCGGAGAGACTGTTGTTTCCCAGGTTAAGAAGCTGGAGGTTCTGGAGACGACCCAATTCTGCAGGGATTGAGCCATTGAGTTTGTTTTCAGCTGCAGTGAAAATATAAAGGCTCGAACAATTTCCTAACGCAGCAGGAATCGGTCCTTGGAGTTGATTTTGCTGCAATATTAAATTCTCGAGTTGACCCAGCTGCCCGAGTTCTGGCGGCATGGGACCTGAGAGGCTGCATGAGGCTAAACCAAGAGTGACCAAGTTGACAAGATTACCAAACGAGGAAGGAATAGGACCACTAAGCCAATTGTCACCAATTCTCATAACTCGGAGAGTAGTGAGTGAGCCGAGTTGAGTTGGGATTGTCCCCGTGAGTTGGTTAGAGAAAAGGAGCAAAGATTCCAATGAAGAAAGATTCGAAAGAGCAGTTGGGATGGGACCCGTGAGGCTGTTAGATGAAAGATCAAGGTGGATTAGGTTATGTAAACGACCAAGTGAAGGGGATATTGACCCGGCAAGTGACAAGCCAGAAAGATTAAGACTCACTACATGATGAACTGAGTCATCTACCGAGTTCAACCCACATGTTACTCCTCTCCAAGTACAGAAATTTCTATTGCTTTTATTCCAGCCATGCAGCACGTATTGGTCTACACTGAACGATTTCTTAACCTCCAAAAGAACCGACAGCTCTTGGTCTTTGCAAAATACAAACCCTGGTGGAAAACAGATCAAAAGAAGTAAAAGAGTGGATAAAACTTGCATCGACCTCGCCATTATTGAACAGACAGCTCTCATGTCTCAGCTATTCAATGGATTTAAGAAAGAAGAGATCTAGATCATTGCTAGTTAAGAGGTTTGTTGCATGTTGGGACATTGAATAGATAGCAGAGTTTTAGTCAAGGAGCAGGCATTAAAGATAGCAGAGGAGGCGCTTGGTTTGAGCATATCAAGAGGCATAGAAATGGAAGAATGCATGGGGACTGTGAAGAAATGAACTGTAGTCATGCAGGAATTGATTTGTATTCAGCATGGCCTTAAATTGGGTGACAAAGCATTGAGAGATGAGTACAAGCTTCTTGTCAGAAGCTAATAACTACTACCAATGCCATAAATGGCGACCGCTTAGATACAAACTGTTCTATTCAGTATTCACAGCGAGAGTTGTAGACAGTCTTAAATGCTTCAGGATTGGTAGTTTGAGAATTAGGTCAAAATGGGTCAGAGAAAGAACATTAATTTGAAAGCAGATTATAAAGTTGACCAAAATATTCAATATATATATACTGTTCATACTCCAGATGAAAGAAACATATGAAAATGGGAATTAACTTATTTAGAATATTGATTCAACATATGAAAATGGGAATATTAATTTATAAAATACATTTAATAAATTTTCAGATTAAGAATGAATAAATTGTACTCGTTCACCACTTAGTGGATTTGCGGGTGGGCATGCGGTTTAGAAAATCATAGAAGAAGATACAGTGGTTGATAGATAGTAGACTAATTGTGGGTTTGATTGCTTGTTATTAATTAGTGTGTTAGCTCAGTGTGACTTGAAAGTGAGCAGTTGATTTTCTATTTAAGTATATTACATTATTTCTAGATGCCAACGTCTCCATTAATTCTTTTTCAAAATTTGTTTGTTTGAGATATTCAAGTAAAGTAAGTGATTCTTTTGAAGCTTTTGCAAAGTCAAACAAGTCCCAAAAACTATTTTCATTCTCCAAGTACGTAACAAACTTCCAAAACCTCAACTTACTCCAAAGCAATATCCATCATAATCTTATTCTTGCTTAATTAATTTAAAGTTTGAATATCAACTTTCTTGAATAAAAATATGTTACCATTAATTATTGCTCTTAATTAATTGTTCTTATTGGTTTGAGCTACCAAATCTCGATGTCCTTTTGTGGCCTTTCAATTTTCTTTAGTTGCATGAAATAACCCTACATATATTATTTACCAATTTATAAGTAATTATGGTTTCTTATACTCTTCATCTGTTTCTTCGTAAACAAATCAAACCTATTTACCTACCTCAGGAACAATAAGAGATTAAGTTATTTTCACAGGTAACCCTAAAAATAGTCTCTAAAAATTGAGAAAATTCTATATAAAACTAATCATATGGGTTGAACCGAAACTGACACGCATATTAATTCATAACACGTTGCCTACATCATAACTTATATCCTACTAGTAGACTTGAATGAAATAACTTTTGATGTACTGATAAGGATGTAAAATTAGACAGTAGGCCACCGTAATGTTAGAATTATTGCATGCAAAAATTGACCAATAAGAAAAGTTACAAAACCTTTAATTATAATTTCAACTTGAAGACAACCTTAATGAACGTACGGACACAATTCCAGGCTTGAAGTTCAACTTCAAGCGATGCATTAAATTTATTGTGACTCTAGCTATAGGGTATAAATCTGGATTAAAGGGGAAAACAAGATGATTAGCTTATCAAAACAACATATTAACAACGAGATAACAACAATTAAGAAAAAAAAATTATTTATCTAAATAAAATAAATTTTGCCGATAAATATTGTTTCATTGATCAAAAAATATATTTTTTTTTGAAGACAAAAAAGTAACTGCCATTAGTTAATCGAAAGTACTTTAATTAATTTAACGTGTAGGTATGAGCATTTTCTATTCGGTTCAATTTTTTATCGACTCGAAATATTCGATTCGCTTCCTATTACGCCTTCTAAATTGTATTGTCTTTCAATTAATTCAAATTATCAAACTATTCAAAATATGCAACACACACATATATATTAACTTCTATTTGATTTACAATTTGGTTTTGGATTTATTCCAACAGATAAACAAATCGAATTGGTCAAATTTTGAAAAATTGGCATAAAAATCAAACCAAAAATTAACATAAACTGACCTGTATAATTTGGTTCAATTCATCAATTCGATTTGGTTCAGTAAATTTTTTACCTACCTGAGTCAAAAAAACACTCTAAAATACATCATTCACGCAATAACTTAAGAAAAAGAATTTTCAGAAATAAAAAACCGTAAAAAGGCGATTTATATGTCAAAATAAGAAAAATGGTATTTGTTCAAAACAATGATAAGAGGGTGACCAAATAACTCTCAAAATTATAAAATTTTGGATGATGCAAAAATTTTGAAATAAAAAACTGGCCAAAACTGCATAGTTTTACGTGTTATTTTATCACTCTTTTATCATCATTTTATACAAATATCATTACTCTTTAATTAATCAACTATTTAGTTACAAAAATGGATTTATATACATACATATATATATTTGAGAAGATAACCATCATCATCTTTGACCACACATATAAAAGGTTCTTATCCCGAGACATTTTAAATATAATTTCGATATAATGGCATTATTAATATCAAAACAATATTATCTCATCATGCTATTTTAATAATATTAAGTTGACAAACAATTATCCTGACAATGATTTAGCTACATTAATTTTAGTTTCTAATGAACTGATGTACGCAGTAGTGGTTGATCTTGATCATACAGATGCAATTAATTATTTTATTGCAATATTAGTATTCTAATTAGCTAATTATTTTATTGCGTAGATATATGTTCAAAATAAAAATAAAATGATTATGCACAATGTTTTTATTATAAGCAGGATAAAGGATAACCAATTAGATAATAAGTTAACATTTAATTACGTATTAAGCCGGAACTTTGCATATTTAAAATAATGTTAATTTTGATTTATATAAAGATTGGTTCATTTGAAAAGCTAACAAAGAGAAACCACCCATTGATCAGCTAATACAATAATTTCAAATGAAATGTGAATGACTTAAACCTTCAATTGACCAAATCAAAATCTATCTTGTGAAAGAGATTTGCGGCCAAAAATATTGAAGCCTTTTTCAGCTCATCCATTTCAACTTGTTCATATTTTCTTTTTATACTTATCACCAACAAAACCGTATGTACCTACCCCTTTAAACTTGGTCAGAGATGATGAGCTTCTGCTTTATTCCAATTTGTAATTCGTAACAAGCTTGCTTTTGTTTTTGCAGAAAAAATTAAAAATGGATATTTTCTAATTTCAGTAATGGAATCTGATTCGGTTGAAATATACTAGGGCATAGTTGTTGTACACTATCGCTATTAGCTAAGGTTCTGTTTGATGTTGCGATTAGAAAAATATGGTAAATAAATGATTATTCATTAACAGTGTTATGAAATTTTTAGTTTTTATAAATTCAATTTTTATAAAAATGCACGATTAGTAATCGCAATTTCTTATCATTAATCAAATACTTAAAAAATCGTGTTTGGGTCAAAACATAATTTTATCACCTCACCACCGGTCAAACCACAATATTACCGAATATACCATAAGTTGAATATCGACCATGCAAGCAAATTTACAATGTATCAACGTCAACTATGACTTATTAAGGGCTGAAATTCCTAAAATTCGATCCAGATTTAGAAAGAATTTTCGTTTCGAATCTCAATTTTTTTACTTAAAAATTATCAAATCCTAAATTGTTCAGTATGAGATTCAAAATACTTTTTTGTAACAATTTAAAAAACCGATAAAAAATTGGGACGTTTTTTTTATCTCGAATCTATAATTCAAACGAAACAAATACTGGCTCGTCCCAACCGATTATCATATCTACGTACATGATATGCAATAGTATAATTTTTTATAATAAATAATATTTGATATTATTATTATTATCAACTAAAATAATTAAATATTATTGGATAACATTAATTATTTACTTTGACCCAATTGGATTAATCTAAAATCACACAAGGGTTTTGTTATAATTTCATAAATATCTCTACCATTGGAAGATACTTTGGTAATTATAAATATGTAATAATAGGTATATTTGACTTGATTTAATTGGATTAAATCAAAGTGTTAGACATATAACTAATTCATTAATTAAACTTTATCTTGATTTGATTGGATTAAATCAAAGTGGTAGATAAATGATTAGTCACACCTAATTATACATATTTAGACAAATTAGATTAAGCCCACATAAAAGTTGATTAGAACTTTTATTAATTAAAATTTGCATAAATTTTTCTATAAAAGAATGCTTGAGTAAGATTTTAATCAAGCTTGAGAAAGGTAAAATAAGCAAGAGTTAGAGAAATTAGCCTACGTAAAAAAATTTGTTAGAGAAGTTTTGGAAGTTCTCCACAACAACAAGGAGAAGAATATTGGATTTTGGAACCAAGCTTGCTAGCTTTGGAGGCTCTCCACAATATTTCAACAAGGAGAAGAATATTGGATCTTGAAATCAAGTTTGCTAGTTAAGTTTGATCTTCTCCAAAAGCTATGTTTTCATTAGTGAATTATCATTAGTGAAACATATAGTACTGAATTACGTATTGGATACATAATAACATAGCTTGATGTTGAAATTAGGCTAATTAATTGGGTATGATGCTTTGGAAGTATAAACACGATTTGCTTGTGTTTGGGTCAAAATATTTATGTTTGACATAAATTTAAAATTAGAGTTTGGAACTCTATATGAAAGATTGGAGCTATGGCTACCATTCTAGAATCACTTGACCACCATTGAGTGACCTAAAATAATTCATGAGTTATTTCATTGTGGGATTCTAATTTGATTTGTGTTTTAGATTCAAAATATACGCAAGTGCGTATTTAATACGCATAATGACAATACCATTAACAAGGTATGAAATGAAAAATAGTTATTTTATTAATAAATAATAAAATGTACAATTCAGATTGACACTCCAAGCACCAACTCCATCAAACTCTCATTTGCTTAGTGCCAATCTGGATGGTACCGTAGTCCCACCTCCTCCACATGTTTATCGAATAACTTAGGAGGTAAGGACTTTGTAAGCGAGTCTGCTATGTTGTCTTGTCCTTGAACCTTCAATACCACTATGTCTTTTCGTTCAATTATATCTCTAATTACGCGGTATTTCCTTTCCACGTGTTTAGACTTGGAATGCGCCCTCGGCTCCTTAGCCTGTGCGATGGCTCCGTTATTATCACAGTACAATGGGATCGAATCCACAAAACTAGACACAACGCCAAGTTCTGTGATAAAATTTCTAATCTAAACAGCTTTTTTCGCAGCTTCTGAAGCCGCTATAAATTCCGCCTCAGTGGTGGAATCAGCTGTTGAGCCTTTTCTTTGAACAATGCCAACTAATCGCACCACCATTAAGGGTAAATATGTATCATGATGTAGATTTTCTATCATCTGGATCTCCCTGGAAGTCGGAGTCTGTATAACGCTTAACTTGTAACTCATTTTCTCCATATATCATAAACATATCCCTAGTACCCTTAAGATATTTCAGGATATGTTTCACGACTGTCCAATGATCATTACCTGGATCAGATTGATATCGGCTGGTCACACTGACGCTGAAACTGATGTCAGGTCTAGTACATAACATATCATACATTATGCTTCCAATATAAGAAGCATATGTCAAGTTATACATCCTAACTCTCTCTTCCTCAGTTTGAGATGCCATTTTCTTCGAAAGATGTATGCCGTATCGGAAAGGTACATTTGCT